>JBBPBX010034719.1:20964-32457 GCA_038048925.1 Garcialebias charrua
GATCGGGTGGGGAGGGGGGGGGGGCTGCTGCTCCCAGTGCCATAGGTAGGTCAGGGGTTGTGGATGGGTGGACAGGGTACGTCCTCATCATACGTGGCTGAGGGATTGGATGGCGCTGGATTCAGCAGCGGCCCGTGCCAGACTGTGCCACATGGTCGCCGGTGTGTGTGTGGCTGAGTGAAGAGAGTCCTTTTCAGCCAGAGACAGCATCATGGCATACGCCTGGGGGAACAGATAGATTAGAACTGACAAGCTTAAACATAGAGATCTACATCGATTAGATAAATCAGGAGTCTTTAAAGGTCCACTGACGTGATTTTTCTACTATTCATAAAATTGCTCAATATACTGGTCCTTTTCTGTTGCTGGCCCAAAAGCCTGGAACAGTCTCCCCCTTGAGCTGCGTGCCACCTCTGATCTGACTCTGTTCAAAACCAGACTGAAGACCCACTTGTTCAAAAAAGCTATCAGTGTGTAACTTTTATTACTTTTGGTATTTTAGTATGTAGCATTTTTTATTTCCATTGCCTCCTTTTATTGCTGTTGCTTTTATTTTATTTTCACTGATTTATTGTGCCGGTTTTATATTTTCTGTCCTGCACCTTGGTCAATGCAAGGCATTGTAGGAAGGTGCTATACAAATAAAGTTTATTATTATTATTATTATATATTTTATCATTGAAATATGTTTGTTTTGCAAACAAAATGATAAATCACTTTAATTTTGCTTTAAATGTGATTTTGAACTTCAAGCCGTGTTTAATCATGGGAAATCAGATTACACACGAACGCACCATCTGTGACGTAGTGTGCAGCGTGTGAGGCAGAGCTCTGGGCTTGTCACGGTGCGCGGGTGTGAGCAGCTCCACATGCAGGTAAGTGATACAGCATCAGACCTAAATTAGATCCTGTTGTTTCTTGTTCCATCACCCAAACTATTTTCTGCTTCCCAAAATGAAGACGAATAGCTCAAATCTTCACATAGATTGATAAATTCGTCGGGTTTTAAATTGTCAGCTATTAAAGAGACCAGAGCCCTCTGCCTCACACTACATCACAGATGGTGCGTTCACGTGTAATCAGATTTCCCACGATTAAACATGGCTTGAAGTTCAAAATCACTTTTAAAGCAAAATTAAAGTGATTTATCATTTTGTTTGCAAAAACAAACATATTTAAATGATAATATATATATATTTTGAGCAATTTTATGAATAGTAGAAAAATCATGTCAGTGGAACTTTAAAGTGTCAGTATTTTTCGTACCTGAGACTTGGATTTTCTAAAGAGTGGCTGTTTGACTGCTTCCGTAAGAGAGGAGTCAAACGCTCTGTCATCCTCATCTCCATCTCCATCACTCAGCTCACTCTCCTCCAGCTTGCGTAGGTCAGAAAAACGATGAATATGATCCAAGGTGGAGTAGTTGCTCTGCTCCTCCTCCTCCTCCTTATACCTGGGTTAAAAAAAAAAATGAATTTTCAATATATTCTGTCCAATTTGTTTTCATGGTCATACACAATGTTTGGGTTGCCATCATGTGACTTGTACCTCCTTGGAGATGTTTTACAACTCAGGTTTAAGTCATTCGGCTCACTGAAGTCCATTTCATCTCGTATGATGTCATCACTAAGACTGCTAGTGTGCACCTTGGTTTCCCTTTTCTCAGAACCATTGCTAGGTTCCTCCGCTTCTTCGTCATCAGCATCTAGGTCCTCCGCTTCCTCGTCTTCCAGATCCTGTGATGCGTGGCTGGCCATCAGTGGTTTCCCTTCTTCTAATGGACCGCCATTCATCCTGCAGACCAGGAACACTCATTACATCAAAATAGCCTAATTATGTAGCTGACATCCAGAGAACCATGAATATAAATGGGATCTATTTATTTTGGTGTACAAGGAACTACCGTACTTTCCGGAATATAGGTCGTGGCTTTTTATATTTTTTGCATGCCCTGCGACCTATATTTAGGTGCGACCTATTTATGGCTTTTTATCACTGAAAAGCGGAAGTGCTCTGTTAGGGTGCGCGCTTGGTGTTATTTACGTTCTAAAATAAGCTGAATTGTAATAATTTATTAACAAAAATTAAACAGAGACACACTAACATATATAGTCGGCTAACAATTTTTTTAGGCGTTTCTGTACGGTAGTTAAATTTTAATGAAACGCAGGGTTTCCGCCCGCTGCGCGCGCACGTATTGTTTCATCAATCGTAGCGAAACAAATTTTTTAATCCAGCTCATTTCACAATTACGTTCATTTATTAAGGAAAAGTTCAGCTCAGACACATATTTGCTATAATTTTTATCAAACAAATAATTGTTTTTAAGTGTTAATCTTCTTAAAAGCCTTGCTGTGCGCTCCTGTGGCAGACATTTGCAGCAGAGCTAAACACGGTCCACATTTACGTAGGTGCAACCTATATTCAGGTGCGACCCGTATATGGATTTTTCCAAATTTTTGGCAATAATTGGACAATGCAACCTATATTCCGGTGCGACCTATATTCCGGAAACTACGGTACACATGAACTCCGTGTATTGTGTGAGAAAGGTTCTGGGTTTCTAACGAGCGAGAATCCGTTCTAGTTTTGATAAAAACTGCAATGCATGGGATAAACGAGGCAAGAAGTGGTGGATTCTGGCAACAGAGTCGGAATCCTGTTTGTCATCAAGGGTTTGGAACCCCTTTGGGCACAGCAGCCCTGAGTTGATCATTGCAGCACTTAAACGGAGTGCTGTGCCTCTCTCCATGTTTATTTTCCCTACTATCTCGTATTCATCTAATAGGCAAAATATTTAGCTGACAGGCCCATTTGGTGGGAGAGTTATGAGAGCGCTGCCAACCGGCCTATTCCTCCATCCCCATGGAGGGAGAGAGAGAGCCAGCTATCCAAACTGCCGGAGTCCTAATCTGTCCCTCTGTCTCAGCGCCACAGGAAACCACCATTTGTTAAATCATCTGGAACCACATTAAGACTGATTCACTAATTATACTCTGGGACATTTTTCGTCAGCTTGAAAAAATTCCATTTCTTTGCACAAAGGATTCAGGGAAAGGGACTAAATGGAAGCCAAAAGATGGGAGGAGAACAACCCCATTAAGACCGTCACAGATACCTGAACCAGATTCAAACTGCACACACTTGAGTGTAGAAGTAGTTCATAAAAAAAAGATACAAGAGGTGATTATTCCAGAATTCATTGTACGGCACGGAGGGAATTTCATTGTTTATCTCAGCTGATAACGTTCAGTTTTCAGCATACAGCTCCAACTGGAATGAGGAGTTGACAAGTTGGTATTCGTGCTGTGTCGAGCTCGCACGGCTGTGAGGAGAAGCCGGCTCCAAAACAGACACAGAGAGAGAGCGAGAACTCTGTGATTAAGTAAACAGATTCGCTAATTACGCTTTCAAACGTGGTAATTTGCTGAGGATAAAGTATCTATCAGAAGCAGTCAGGAGTGCTGCACTTTGAAAGGAAACACAGGCCGACCCTTTGACCCCACCCCCTCTACCCTCTTCCTGTAGGCAAACATGTTGGTTCCAGATGTGGTGGTCTAACTACTGCACCCCCCCCCCCACCACCTCCACTTTGTCTCTCGTCCTTCTAACAATCTACCACCCAGTCCTGCTCTTTCAGGCCTTCAGCGCAATCCAAGGATCACTTTAACGCCTTTAAAAATCTACGCTGTGATTTTTAACTAGTGAGCCATGAGAAGGCCAACCTGGAGGCCTAAACTGTTCTTTAAGTGCTATCTGATCCGACCACGGCTACAAGAATCCAATTGTATAATGCTCGGACACTGTTGGATGCACATAGATATCTTTTAAAATGTGTGGCCAAAAGGCAATTGACATTAAGAGCTCCTTAATGTTTCCCAAATCTGTGATGGTATCATCACAAATGACCGGTCTCGAGTTCAGAACACGATGTAATGATTACCAGACACTGGCTGTGTGGCATGGAAATTTAAGTCAGAATTGGCCAGATAATGGTTGACCTATGTTGCTCTGTTTCTGATTGTATTTATTCCTTTATTTTGGTGGTTACAAAGATCAGATAAGGAAAAAAAAAAGGAGACATAAAGCTGATGAAGTAAAATCTTACCCTTCATCGGAGCGATCTGGTGACGTGTGGTTCTGTCCTGCATTACTGATGAAATTTCTTATTTCATTAAAGTAGGAATCCTCTTTATCATCCAATATGGCACTACTGCTGTCCAGTTCAGACTGTGGGGATGACATCGCAGTTCCTGCAACGGTGGAAAGAAAAAAAAACAGTTTTTATGAAACGTTCATGTTACACCAAAAAAATTAGACCGTGTGCAAATGTCAGACGCTTTTATCCTGTTCAACATTACATGTATGTATTACAATTGGGGAGTGGTGGTGTAGAGGTTAGAGGAGGTGGGCCTGTGATCGAAAGGTCGCCGGTTCAACTTCCCAGACCTTCAACACCAATGTGTGGGTGGAAAAGGTGAAACACCCACACCTGGCTCCACCCACATTTGCTGGGCCCTTGAGCAAGGCCCTTAACCCCCACCATCTGCTTTCAAACAGGTCTCTCTTGAAATTAGTCCTCGTGACTCAATGAGACTACCTGTATAAATAAAGGTTGAATAACCACGTTGTCTTTATCTTCTGAATTCAAACAGCTAAACTTTCTTCTCATCTTTAAAAGAGTTCTCGATCGATGCGTTTTTCATCCATTCATCCATTATCTTTCACCCACTTCTTCCTTTTCGGATCGCAGGGCTCACTAGTGCCCATATCCAGCAGTCACTGTACGAGAGGCAATAATTGGCCAAAGTGACTTATATAAAGGTGCGACCTATAGTCCAGAAAATACTGTAATAGAGTCAGAGTCAGAGTCAGAGAGTCTTTATTGTCATTTGCACCGCATGTGGTACATGTGATGAAAACGAGATTATGTACACGAGGTCCCAGTTACATCCAACAACAAATGAAAGAGAAAAACAGTAATAACATCTAGAATTAACTAAGAAAAACATCAACTAGTAATACACTAAGCCTAATATAGTGGGAATAAACAGCAGCACGAACATGAGTTTGTATGAGCAGATGGTCACAGATGAACACAGATGAATACAGCAACAAGAAAACAGATCAGCATCAGCATGATGTGATATTTTGCAGTGTTTATTTTTTATTTTATTTTTATTTATTCATGAGTCTAACAGCCTCAGGGTAGAAGCTGTTCCTCAGTCTAGTGGTTCTACACTTGATGCTCCTCAACCTCCGTCCTGAGGGGAGTGGGGCAAAGAGTGAGTGTGCTGGGTGAGTGAGGTCTTTCATGATGCAGGTGGCTCTTTTCCTGCATCTGGAGGTGTAAATGTCTGTGATGGTGGGGAGACTGACTCCAACAGACTTCTGTGCAGCCTTCACCACTCTCTGTAGAGCTTTCCTCTCTTCAACTGTGCAGCCTCCATGCCACACGTTGATGCTGGAGCACAGGATGCTCTCCACTGCACACCTGTAGAAAGAAGGAGGTGAGGACTGGGCTGCTCAGACCAGCACGTCTCAGCCGTCTGAGGAAGTAGAGTAGTTCTTCAGGATAATAGTTTTTCAGGAGTCAACTTTTTGGTGCTAACTACTAGTTTATGTGTCAAACTGTATCATGTTTGGTATTGTTGTACAGATTCATCTTAAAAATGAGGAAAAAACGTTAGGTTTGGTGTGGTTTTTGCAGCACTGAGCGGCACCATCTGAAATATTATAACCAAAATAACGAAAAGTTTAAGAAAGTAGTTTTTTTTTTAGAGAGAAAACATTTGTGCCTTATAGTTTTCAAGGTTTTAATGCTAAAACAAAAACAAAAAAACTCATTGCTGATAATTGATTCAGCATGTGACAGACGGCACATTGCTTATGATGAAGTGTCAGCCACCTCTGGTGCCGGTGGCTGCTGGCCAGCCGTCACCGCTCGTTCTGCTGATTCAGTCAGAGCAATCTAACTATCAAACCTTTGAGTTGTGCTGCTGATGAAAGCAACTCATTCCTAAGAAAATAGTTTGAGCCGTTGCAGAGGTCCGTGGCAGATTTATACAATTTAATTTCTCAGATTGTCTCAAATCATGAGTAAATTACGTTTTATGATAGTCCGCAGAAGGATTTATGAACCGCACAAGTCAGCAAAGCGCTTCTCATTTTCTGTGATAAAATGAGCAGTTGGATCAGATTTCCATAATGTTCGCAGCTCACCCCTCACCTGACAGGTTGCCGTTCTCGTGCTTCTTGAGATGACGGTCGAGGTTGGTCTGCTGGCCGAAGCAGCGGTCGCACAGGTGGCACTTGAAGGGCTTCTCCTTGTTGTGAATGTTGCGAATGTGACGCTGCAGGTTGGAGGAGATGCTGAAGGAGCGGTCGCAGTATTTACACCTGCAGAGACAATAAAGAGTTGTTCACCTCAAGTATGAAACGACAAGCGCGGAAATGAACAACCGCACCGCGCAATGGATTTGAACCTGCAGCTTTTGTGTCTGTGGGAAACCTAATGAAGGGCGCACAGTGCACACACTCATCCAGACAGTCCCATTGCAGTCTCAGACATGATGGAGGAGCTTGTTAAGGTGAAACAGCTCTGCCTCTTATCTCCAGCCAGCACAATAAAAATTGCATTCTTCTCTCACAAAAAAAAAACGCACGCAACAGATTTGGTTCAAGCCCTGCGAAAATTAGGAGCGCCTGCCAAGTTTCTTCATGCAAAATTATACGAGAAGATTACATCTTTTTCTTCTGGTGGAATTAGCTCGCTCGATTGGCTGTCCCTCAGGAACCCTCCCGGTTATCTCCACAAAGAAAAAAAATTACAATAAACAGTGGTGATCTTTAATAGTCTGCCAGCGTGTGGAGTGTGGGCTATCAGGCTGGGGCAGGAGGGGGTTGCATCTGTCTTTTTGTTTCTCTCCTGTGCTCAACAGGCCTCCTCCAAACTTTAGGCCAACATTCCTCCACCTTAGTAACTTCAAAGTCAAATCAGGGTTTATTCATGATCCAAATGGGATGAATCTGCCAAAATAATTTCCACACACGGAGAAATTAGTTGCATTGTCACTGTTGCATTAGCCGCAGAAAGCCCAATTTTTTTCAAACTACAAACTAACATGACACCATCGATCCTGTGTGTATTACCAAGTCTACTGTAAAAAATAAATAAATTAACCTGATAAAAACAAAGTCTGTCCAAAAAACAAGAGTTGAAGATAAGTGAGCTTGGTTTAATTACGAGAAACGACGTGGACACAGCTGCAGGTCCAGACATCTGCATTGGCTCCTCTGTATCTTTTTTTTTTTTTTTTAATCAAGCTTCCTCCCTTTCATTCATCCTACAGACCTCCTGTCACCCAGACAAAGGTCATCATTTGTCAACAGGTCAATTATTTAGCGGTTGGATAATCATTCCAAGTTTATAGAGTAGAAAAACACAGTGCTCCACAAAACATCCTGACAAATGAGCGGTTGGTGTTTCCATTTTTTTGTGTGAAGTGTGTTTGCTGCTTTCACTCTCCTTTAGGAGTAAAGTAGTGCTTGGATCAGTTCTTGCGTGTTGTATATGCAAACACAATTGTTGAGTGGAGAGTGATGCATTTAAAGTTTTGTAAAGTGTGAAAAAAAACTGATAAGTGTAAATGGAGGGATGCGGGCGGAAAATGGTCATCCTCATATTCAACATGTTTCTGTTGTGTGAACAACTGCACCACACTTAAAGTTCCACTGACAGGATTTTTCTACTATTCATAAAATTGCTATATATATATATATATATATATATATATATACTTTATTTTGCTTTAAAAGTGATTTTGAACTTCAAGCCGTGTGTAATTATGGGAAATCCGATTACAAGCGAACGCACCATCTTTGACGTAGTGTGCAGAGTGTGTGAGGCAGAGGGCTCGGGTCTCTTTAATAGCGGACAATTTAAAACCCGATGAATTTAGCAATCTACAGTATAGCCGTTTTCGCAATGCACGGCCCTCCCCAGCCCAGCTCGTCCCTGGTTGGCCCAGAGCCCGGCCTGGCCCGCCCCCGCTCATTACGCATTGTGTGGAGAGCCGCCTTGAAGTGGGTGGGGCGTTCTCTTGGGTGGGAAGTTCTTGTGTGCGCGCTTACAGTGTTTTAAGAGAGGAGATGCCGCTAAAAAATATTTGTTAGCTGAATATATATATTAGTGTTTCTGAGTTTAATTTTAGTTAATAACTGATTACAAATCAGCTTATGTTAGAACGTAAATAACACGAAGTGCGCACCCATACAGAGCCTTTCCGCCTTTCAGCGCGAGCTGAATTTCATTAAAATATAACTAATATTCTCTAACTCTTGCGCATAGCCAGTATTTTAAAATACACTATTCTCTAACTCCTGCGCTTAACACAAACTCCTTTTTTTTTACCCAATAAAAGACAAACGTAAAACAAGTTGAACCAGGTGGGAATCGAACCCGAGTCAAGATAAAATTTAGAGTGGAAAGCCAACACTCTAACCACTCAGCCACAGATGCTTATTGGTTTTTCAGGAGTCCACTTTTACTATAAAGGATTCGCCCCACGTAACATCCTGGCTATGCGCAGGAGTTAGAGAATATTAGTTATATTTTAAAATCCTGGCTACGCGCAAGAGTTAGAGAATATTAGTTATATTTTAAAATCCTGGCTACGCGCAAGAGTTAGAGAATATTAGTTATATTTTAATGAAATTCAGCTCGCGCTGAAAGGCGGAAATGCTCTGTATGGGTGCGCGCTTCGTGTTATTTACGTTCTAACATAAGCTGATTTGTAATCAGTTATTAACAAAAATTAAACTCTGAAACACTAATTCAGCTAACAATTTTTTTAGGGGTTTCTGTAGTTAAATTTTAATGAAATTCAGCTCGCGCTGAGGTTGTTGTTAGAACGAGTCCCGCCCCTGTTGCAAACAACAAATCAAATGATGAGCAGTACATGACGTCAAACTGGGCCCGGGAGCTCGGCCCGATCAGAACCACTGTCGGGCGGGTTCCAAAACGAGGGCGGACCCCGGGCGGAAAAAGCAAATGCGAACATGACGAACCCGGGTTAGAAGGCGGGGTGGGCCGTTGAGGGCTGTGCAGTGCAAAAACGGCTTATGTGAAGATTTGAGTTATTTGTCTTCATTTTGGGAAGCAGAAAATAGTTTGGGTGATGGAACAAGAAACAACAGGATCTAATTTAGGTCTGATGCTGTATAAGACTTACCTTCATGTCGAGCTGCTCATACCCGCGCACTGTGACAAGCCCAGGGCTCTGCCTCTAAAGGCCGGCGCAGAGCTCCGCGCTCGAGCGAGCGTGGCGTCCAGCTGTGTGAGCGCCGTGCGTGCGCTGTGCGTGCGCCGCTTGTACAAGCCTTTGAACGCTCGCGCGAACGCGCCAAGCTCCAATTTTTCGACCGCGCACGCTTGCGCGGTGTCTGACCATAAACTTCCCCGGCGCCGGACTGTTTTGTATGTTACACAAATGAATTAAATTCCTCTTCTTTATCGCTGATCGGGCCTTTTCTTTTGTTTTTTTGCCTAAAGTCAAGTAATCGCTTCATCCTCCGTTCACTCCATGAATGAAATGAATGAATTCATGTCCTACCTGGCAGCGGGAGGTTTTAAGTATTTCCTGGTTGGCTATGGGCTGCTGGAATAGCGCTCCCTGTTTTTATTTTTATTTTTTAGAAGTTTATATAACATATAAAGTGATAAAAGACCGCCGCGCAGCAGCGGAGCAAACAGCTGTTCGTCTGGACCAAAGCCAGCACTCGTGTCTCATGAGCTGTCAATCATTTCAGTAGGCGTGTCAGCAAGTGACCAATCAGCGACCTCAGTTGAGTCCCCTCCGTGCGCAGCTGCTCATATTACAACAAGGATCAGGACCGAGAACGAGAAAAGAGCTGTGCCAATGAACGCGCTCCGTTCGGACAACCGCAGAGCTCTGCGCCGGCCTTAACTCTGCACACTACGTCACAGATGGTGCGTTCGTGTGTAATCGGATTTCCCATGATTAAACACGGCTTGAAGTTCAAAATCACTTTTAAAGCAAAATTAAAGTGATTTATCATTTTGTTTGCAAAAACGAACATATTTAAATGATAAAATATATATATTTTGAGCAATTTTATGAAAAGTAGAAAAATCATGTCAGTGGACCTTTAACACCCAGAACATAAGAGACACTCACAAACACAACACTAAAAGAAAGTCTGAACCTGCATATAATTACCTGTATGGTTGCTCTCCTGTATGAGTCCTGAGGTGGCGAGTCAGGTTGGCAGAGCGGGGGAATATTTTTCCACAGTATCTGTAAAGGAGCAATAAATAAAGAAATCAACTAAAGTTATTTATCAGTTTCAAAAAGCTTAGGAACAGCACTTCCTTCTTTTCCGTGAGATGAAGTCTGATAAAACAGAAACACCCTGACAAACATTAGAAAATTATAGCAGCACATCATCAAGGCCGTTCTTCCAGTCACCTGCACGTGTAGCGCTCCTTGCCCTTGCGCAGCAGCGTCTCTGGAAGTGCAGACGGTGGGGCTCTGAAGTCAAACATGGACGGGATGGAGCGCAGCAGTTCACTGGATTCTGGCTTCAAGGAGCCAAACGTCTCCAGCTTCTCTGCCATGTTCTCAATGGCCGTCATCTGTGAAGATAAAAGACGCAGGTTAATCCTTTGAGTCTTGAAAAGCCCATTATTCAGCATAATCACTTGAGAAACAGCTTGAAGATTGGGCTGTTGTTTAAATAAATAAATAAAAAATCTGTATATTATTCTTTCTCTGTTGAGAAAAAAATTCGAACAAAAATGCTGAAATACCCAGCCACACCAGTAGGTGGCAATGTTGTTGACATTAACTCTGATTTCCATTTGTGTCAAAAGTCAGAACTTGGATGTTGATATGATGTCACACACAATAAATTCATGCTCTGGTTGCAAGTTTTTAAAAAAAAACAGTACACACTGGATCAGACTTTCTATAGCTTCAGTTACTGAATTCTGACTTCAGGCGGCTGTTCCAGTTATTTAATTTTGCTTGGAACTCAGAGTTGTTTACTTCCGAGTATAAATGGAAAAGGATAAGGACACCAACATTCAAGGGATAACTTGCTGAGCTTGGCTACATAAAAGCTGTTGTTGCATCATTTGCTTATCTATTTATTTATTTAATTAATTAATTTGTTTGAGTTTTTCCTATGTTTATTCAGTCAATAGTCTTTGCAGCACACTGTTGAAGTTTGATTGGATCAGACAAAAGGCAAAGGAAGCCAAACTCGAAAAAAATAAACAAAAGAACAACTAGAAAAATAAAATTAAAATAAGAGGATAAACGGGGTTGGTCTTGTGATATGTAGCACACAAACTGTGACTTATCTATGCTGCTGATTATCCATGCTGCTGATCTCATTCATACCCATCCGCTCACACAGACTCATGTTCAGGCTGCTGTTTAATACACTGTATTATTTTACATTATTAGT
>JBBPBX010034720.1:0-14306 GCA_038048925.1 Garcialebias charrua
GGTGGCGGGTACGGGCTGTAATGCGACCTGGCTCCCACAGGGGGGAGCTGTCGCCACAACAAAAATTCTGCGGTGGATGACGGAATGACGTCACGGGAGACGTAGGAAGCGGAGGCGGAAGCCGGAACACAAGACGTGGCCGCGGGTAGTCCAGATGACGGCGAAGTTGTTGACTCCGGAGGACGAAAAGAGATGAAAGAGTCTGAAGATAATGTCCGAACGGCTGAAAGGGACACCATTTAATCGGAGAGAGCACGTAAGGCTGGCGACGGTCCAGGGCTTGAGAAGCTTTCGTGCTGGATGACGCAGGAAGCGGAACGCTGAGAAGCGGAAGTACTGAGAGCCGGAGAGTGACGCCGAGGACCGAGGGAACGAGCATGTAGACTGACGCTACGAACTGGTCGACGACCGGAATAGATGCGGGTGGCAGAATGACCTTGGATGGGTGAGAAACTGGAGATGAAACAGCGTGAGACCGAATATGAGGACTGAAATACTTATCAGAGTTGGATGGAGCATGGAGCCCGACTGGTAACAGAAGGAGGGGACCCGTCGACGGTGGATGGAACGTCAAAGAGATCCTCCGAACCAGAGAGGTTGAACGCCGAAGCTCCGTCCATGGTGAGTAGAAGCGCTGATTGACGAAACGCAACTGACAGAACTGCTCGCAAGCGAGGAATATATAGGCTACTTGGATAATTGAAGGTGTGGTTTGAGGCGTGGTCCTGCTCCTGAACCTAAGTTAACACGTTAACTCCATTTCAGTCACTTCACTGTCATGTTTCTTTCTTCTTGGCCAACCCCTTTCTTTGAACAGCTTCCTGCTCTTCACTATTGCACCACCAGGTTTCATTATCATCCATTCTCTGTCCAGATGACACACCAAATACCGGTACATTCCTATTTGTCTCTCTAATTGCTGTTGCTGTAATTGTAAATATTAATGCCTGGTAAAACAGTTTAAACAACGGCGTACAACAAGTTTCAATTTTAGGACCCAGCCTCTTCACAATACACATACTGTAAGTAATGTAGGTCAGTTCATTCCTGATGCATCCTTACCTGTTTATGCCAACAACACAGTTGTTTATTGTTGAGCTAAAACAGTTGCTAAGGTTTTCCAGCTATTACAGTCTGCTTTTGACATTATCCAGTCAGATTTGTCCTATCTCAAACTTGTGCTAAATGCTGACAAAACGAAAGGGATGTTGTTTTCAAACAGGAAGCCAGTTCCAGCAGTCCTCCCTTCTATTTTATTTTTGAATGGTGCTCTTATTGAGTTTGTCGATTCTTATAAATATTTGGGTATCTTGGTCGATTTACATCTCTCTTTTAAGCCTCATGTTGAAAACCCGGTAAAGAAACTGAAAGTTATGCACCATAACTCATGTTCCCTGAAGGAAGGGAACAAGGTGCAACATATGCTATGGGAATTGCACCCCCGCACGATTACCTGAAGGAATACATTCACGCCTTTACGGCAAGGGCGTCAGCGTTGCGCCAGAGGCCCCGCCCTCTGGGTATTTAAGCCGCTGACGCCCATCCATCTTTCTCAAAATTGCACTTCACCGAGCTTTCAGCATTGAAAAGGGCCAGATATGTTGCACCTCGTTCCCTTCCTTCAGGGAACATGAGTTATGGTGCATAACTTTCAGTTTCCTTTCAGTCATAGTCTCTCGGTGCAACATATGCTATGGGAACGTAATTCATTCACACCCTTGAAATGCTCAGCAAAATGCATGTGAGAACATCCGTCCTAAGAGACGGGCATCTCCCAGCTGCTTTCTACAAGGGATGCAGAGAGCAGATGCCAAGAGGAAAAAAGCCAAATGTGAGAGACTTCCACATGATCTTTCACATGGCCATGTATATATACAGTATACAACACCAATTAGAGACAGCCTAAGCATGCTCCAGTAGTGTGTAATAATACAGGACTTATTGGTCAGTTTACTGACTTACCTATATTTTAGAGAAGTTGGAGCAGACTTGATCTGACCCAAATTCATTCGCGAGTTCACCCTTTTTCCGGTATTACATTGCTTTGACTGTGACTAGACAAAATGTAATTTCACGAGGGACTTCAACTTATGTTGATCTACCAAAAGATAGACCTTTTATTGAAACAATCATGAAAAGTACATTAAACATTTGTATCGATATTAGCTCTGATTTACTAAACTACGTTGACAAGAATTCAAATTAAAAACAAACAGACAGTTAGAAACTTTTCTGTTGGCACATTTACTTGAAGTTTACTGGCTTAGGGAAAAAGAAGAAATAGGAGGAATGAAAGCTAAGTTAACGGAAGTTAATTATTTTGAAAAGACAGGGTGACACTTTCCAGAACAGATCCAGCTAGACTTCTTACCCGTGCAGCATACAATCAACGCCTCGTTACCTGGTGAAGATACTTCTCTGGAGATAAGAGCAACAAAGTTTTGTGGACACCAACGGACTGTGTTGTCCAGTTTGACGTCCAGTTGACTTCCGCGCGTGTATTGCTGACAGACGAGCAGAAGAGCGCTTTTTCCGGCAGGAACAGAGCCAGCTCCTGACTGACTTTCAAAATAAAACTTCAGAAAACAAATTCTTTCAGAAATGAGTGTTGTTGAGACACAGCGAGGCTTTGCCGTGACTCCAGCTGAGACGTGGGTCTAATTGACACAATGACCAGAACGTTTCCAGCTTTTTCCAGAGGAGAAAACCAGTTGTTAGAAAGTTCTCCCCTTCGACACTAAAGTCAAAACGGAAGTGTCCCTTTATATGGGAGGCGGGGTCTTCCCACCTCCTCAATGACTACTGGCTGGCTTAACAAAATAAGAGATGGAATTTTGATTCCCATAGGCAGAAAGTCTCTGACGGACAACAGGAAAACTTGTTTATAGAATCGGCCAGATGGCCGCTTGTGAGCACAGAGAATATTATGGCTAACTTCACAGACAACATAAAAGAAGCTGCAAGTTAAAAGTTTACCCTGACCTTGTGCCTTAAGGCCGAGATACAGTGAAGCAGACTCCGTATACGCGCGTATACGCGCGTATACGCGCGTATACGGAGCGGCTGCTTCACTTCAGCTGACTTCAGCTCAGACGTTCTCCTTGTTGTAATATGAGCTGCTGCACACGAAGGGGACAACTGAGCACGCTGATTGGTCACTTGCTGACACGCCTACTGAATTGATTGACAGCGCTCAGTCAGCTGAATGTGAAACCTAGTTGAAAGTGAAACCTTTAACATGAGCAGCTCGCTCAGACTTCTGCGGTGTTCTGATGCGCTGTTTCTACTATATATGTTATAAAAAGTTCTCTCAGAAATAAAAATAATAACAGGGAGCGCTTTTCCTGCAGCACACAGCCCACCAGGGGATATTAAAACATCGCGCACCAAGGTAGGACCTGAATTCATTCATTTCAATCATCGAGTGAACGGAGGAAGAAGCGGTTACTTGACTTTAGGCAAAAAAACAAAAGAAAAGGCCCGATCAGCGATAAAGAAGGGGAATTTATTTCATTTGTGTAACATACAAAACAGTCCGGCGCCGGGAAGTTTATGGTCAGACACCGCGTATCGCGCACGCGGATCGCGTATGCGTAGTAAAAAAATACCTTTGCGCGTACTTGCCCTGAGGGGCTACGCGGGGCTACGCTGCGTACGGGGCGTACGTACGCTGCGTATTGGCGTATCGTGAGGACGCTCGAGTGTATCTCGCCCTTTAGATTCAAAGACTGCTTGTTCTGCAGAAATAAACCAGCAGAAGGGTCAAACTCATGCAAGTAACAGATCATCATTAAATGACAAAAATATACTGTTGATCAATTTTGAATTAACACACATTAAAGAGAAAGTTCAATCTGATTAATTGGTGTCCATTAATTCAAAATAATTGTAACAAAAATAGTGTCCACTTGTCTCCTTGAGAGCTTCAGAAAGTGTAACACTCAGAGTTTCAGAGAGATGTGAAGAGGCTTAAATCCCATAACGGACATGAGAGTGCTATATCTCTACATAATAATAATAATAATAATAATAATAATAATAATAATAATAATAATAATAAAATCTAATCTACTGGTACTTATGTCCATACTTAGCTTGCAGAGAACTTGATTAATTTTGTGATGGACCAAAGAAATGAGCTCATAAACTGTAAAATGTGCAAAAAAGCTGACAGTTTGATTTTCAGTTTATAATTTATGACTAGTTGGGCAACTTTTGAATCAAATAGAAAAAAAAATTGAATTAAACAAAGATGTGCAACAAAAATTAACTAAAAACTGAATGCAAGAATCTCGTTTTCAGCCTAGAGTCTTTAAATCTTTTTTAAATGGTGTTCCACACTTTTAGAATACAGTTTGTCACATACTGCTGAACCTGTGTCCATCTTTACTTCTGACATTCAATCTCTTTCTCCCCAGTCTTGATTGATCTGTTGATACTTAACCTTATTAGTAACAAAATGGTCCTCCAGCCGTTTCTGATTCATAACATCTAACGTTATGAATCACTAGTTGCTCTGTTTACATGCACAAAATTCTTTGATCGGATTGAAATGTTTTCACATAAAATAATCTCAATGTATCGTTTACATGGACACAATCCAATCATGACGAGCGTTTACATGCAGCAGGCTTTTTTTCTGAATAGAAGTACTGGCATGTGCAGAGTGGTAAACTTTCTTTAAGAAAAACCGAATAAGAAGTTCTTCTTCCATGATGAATGTAAACAAACCTGAGCGCCCAAAATGGACCAGCGCCAGGTTTTAATGACAGTGGAGACGTTACTGCACTCCCTGACCGAGCTACAGGTAATACAGATTATTTTGAGCACTTTCAAAAGTTTTATTAGAAATGTTGTGTTGCTCACTGATGAGTTTTGCTTCTCTGACATATAATCTAGCCAGGCAGAAATACGTGAGGTTGGCAGGTCGCACATGCGCAGTCAGGTCAGTTTTCCACAATCAGAATAAAATGATCAGATTAAGTGTTTACGTGCACACTGTTTGAATTATGAATCGGCATAAACCACAGTCTCATTCGGATTACAAATTAATTTTGGATCAAGCTGAACCAGCTCAGAATAATCCGAATTGAGCGTTTACGTGACACATTTTTATTCTGAATGGCCGTTTAATCCGATTATTTATGTCCATGTAAACATAGTGACTAATGACTAATACCTGTTGTGGCAGCTGCAAAATTTCAACATTACAACATTATTATTATCACTTACCTTAAGTACAGTTTATAGTTTTAAATATATGATTTGTTTATCATGTTCCACTGTGAGTAAAAAATGGGTTTATGCATGTTGGTTTTAATTTACGCCCGTCAAAGGTATCAGTGTCTCTATATGTCAATCTGTTTGTACGTAAACGTTCGCTTGTTTCTCCAAAACCATCTGATCTAAAGAGAATTTCATGAACCCTGTTAGACAAGATCACTAGATGAGAGTTGCGTACATTTTCATGAACCCAGGCTCAAGGTCACAAATCAAATTCAAATGTTTGAAAAGGTCATTTGCTTGTCCGGTCCATTGTTACAGATTATTTTATTGCTCTATATGAGCACAATGAAGGGTGTATATTGTGTTCTTGTTGTACACAAACTGTTTTGGACTTGGTTGTACTTTTCCAAGTCTCAAATAGATATGAAAAACTTCAATAATAATAAAAACAAGTTTAAAAAACACAATTACAGTTCGAATTTCTGTTACAAAAGAGCACAGTGTTGTATTTGTAATACAAAAGGTTTTGACAATGTTTTGATAGTCTCCCCCTGTGCTGCGGTGAATAATAACCCCGACCTTTGAGAATTAACTCGTGGTGTCTGTTTGTCGAGATGAAATGGGCTCGAACCTCGACAAATAAAATACATCCACGGGTCCTTTTGGCAGAGGCCCCGGCCCAGAAGCTCTCTGGCTTGCATGCTGGGGTATTTCTGTTTGATTGACAGGTGTGTCATAGCCAGAGACGTGCCGGGCAGAACCCCAGCCGTCGCTGCCTTTGCTGTCATTGTGGCTGGTTGGAGGCTGTCTACATGGATTGTCTGGCCAACACGAGGAACACGGTGAATTAGAGAAGTAGACATGCTAAATCAGTGCAGCTGGCTCTGCCAGGCGTTTGTGTGAGCCATGCTTTTTGTCACTTCACAGGCTGGGCTGCAGGCAGCGAGTCAGCCTTATCAACAGATGCCAGCAAAGGTATTTGAACTGCATGTGTGCAGCTTTACGTTTTGAGTGTCTCCTCTTCAGCGTTTTCAAAGATCCAAAATGTTCTGAATCAACAGCCCAGCGCTCCTGGGAGGAGTAAACGTCTGCAAAACTTTCAGAAGATCATCATCATCTTAGGACGAAAAAGTCACAATGGCTTTGTCAGTTCTTGAAAATTAACGTAGTGGAGGAAGAGGTTTATTTAATTTTGCATTTGGGGTGAGCAATAATGAAAAGGCGAAAGCAGGATTTAGACTTCAGAAGAGAAGAACGGTGGTTGGGCATGTTTACTAAATTTTGGGAACAAACAACAATATTCACCATCATGTTCTTTTAATTCCCTGTTAGACCTTAAATATTACAGTTTACACACAATAATGTATTCAAAACTTGAATAATGGGATAAGATTACTGATGATTTATGCAGCGGAGGGAGAATAATTCAGATTATTTTTCTTAAACATTTTATTAGGCACTAAAGCTGACCTGTTTTCACATCAAATTCAAGTTCAAGTAGGTTTTTATAGTCATTCGTATCAGATGGTAGCATGACATAATCAGCAGCATGAGATCAGCAGCATGAAATGATCAGCAGCATGAAATTATCAAGCATTAGATCTTACTAATTACAAAAATAGTAAATTTAAATGAATAAAAAAGGTCAGTCAACACTCTTTGATGGTGTATTAATATGTAATTACTTTGTGCACATTTATAAAAACAGCAGTTAAACATCACATTTCCCATTAACAATTTAAAAAGCATAATTCTGTCTTCATTTTTTTCTTCTTAACTGTACCGGTGGAATAAATATAATAAAAAGCATAAACAGCCAGCTTGCCCATCACAGACACACACTGGTGGTTACAACATGGATTCCTGGGGTGATTGGAAGGTCATGTGTCTGTCAGTCCTATCTGTGGAGGACGTCAAAGATATGTATATAATTGGATTTATGATGGCAGGTGCTTTGCTGTTTGACATATGTGCTCCACACAATTTTCGATGTTCTATCGGAAATTGAGGAAGACTTCAGTGGTGATTAATGCCATGTCGAAGCTCCCGAGTCAGAGTGAGAGTTTGATCCGTGCCGTAACCTAAATAAATCAGCTGCTTTACGAGCTTAACCGGAAGGTGGAGGCAATCTCTGAGAATCGCAGGCCACCCGCAGTGTTTGGGACTCGTCAGCGTGGTGGTGGAATCCATCTGGATGAGGATTCATAGCTTGGATCAGTGGAAGGATTCCCACAATTGAATCATATTGGATTTGGATCGTCCAGCTGGACTCAAGGCTGCAGGAAAAGTAAACTGTCTGCCTGAAGAAAAACAACAATCATGCTTTGCTCAAATCTGACTTCCCAAACAGCCTTTGAAAGGGGCTGACTATCAAATTTCTCCTGGGTCATGAGTAACTGAGGACAACAACTGCATCTATTGCACCCCCCCCCCCTCCCCGGAGAACTTTCTGTGAGCGCTTATCAGAAATGCTGGCTGGAAACATCAACAGAACTGTGGCTGATCTGAACAAGGCTTATGGACTAATCTCACCACCTAGACCTCAAATGCATATGTAATTTGTCTTAACTGTGCTTGCTGGTAGAGTTTTTTGATGTCTCATATAGTGTCCTAATAGACAAGATGTGAAAGATCTTTTTTGTAATACCACCTCATGGTTCTTCTCCCTTTTCATATCTAAGATTATCTTTCTGATAAGGAAGAGATGGCCACGCTGATAACCAGCTGCAGCTTCGTACACTTAGTCCAGCTTTCAGATGACTGTGCGTACATATTGCCGTTGTACCTTGGATCAATGTCAATGAAGATATTCTGATTCTGATAACATAAAAGCATACAGTAATAATAAATAATAAAAAAATAAAACGTGGAAGCAACAATTTATTGTAAAAAGCAGGATTCAGACCTCATACATGAACAGCTCGTCAGCAGCATAGCGGCCACTTGGATTGAACGAACCAGATGTGGAGAGTTTCAAACGGGTGTCAGTTTATTCTCCGTTTCTTGCTTCACATCAGACGTACCAGGAACATCATGTGCACCGTGCAGCATGACAACTACAGAATAAACAGAAAATTGTAAAACACCTCTGTAGTGTCACAATAGTTCACAAGTCATTCACAAATTAATTATGTTTTAAACTGGGGCAAGTGTGGCTGAATTCAGTGCATGAGTTGGGGGTTCGATTCCACCAGCAGTCACATGCTGAAGTGTCCCTGGGCAAGACACTGAACCCCTCATTGCTTCTGATGTGTGTCCCATTGGATTTGAATGGGATGAACCATGGTTATTATTTGTGTAGATCTAGTAAAGTGCTGTATGAATGGGTATAGGGGCCAAGATGGTGTAGAGGCAGGGCTGCCGACTTTGGACCCGAAGGACACAGGTTCAAACCCCGGCCACTACACACCCTGGGGTGTCTATGAGCGCACACCTATTTCCCCAGCTCCCCGTGCGCTTTCTATGGCTGCTCACTGCACCACCTGGTGGTGGTTGGGTTAAATGCAGAGATGAATTTCGTCTTGTATGGGAAACATACACAGATGACAAAAATGTGACATTATTATTATTATTATTAAATGAGGGCACATATTGTGTTGTAAAGACCTTTAAGTATCTTGATCAGATAGAAAGGTGCTATATACAAGTACAGTCCATTTAAACTTTGTAAATCTAACAAACAAATAATAAAACTCAAAATGTAAAACACAAAATATGCTTCCTTGAATTAAATTAACGTTCAAAAATAACATACAGTATTGTTTTCTGCTCGTTTGTACATGTGCAGCTTTATCTATAAACAAATCAAATAATGAAAATGTATCCAAATAATTTACATTATTCACATGACAATAAACCCACTACATTTTCATACCTCCTTGCACCTTCCAGGTGTGTTAATTTAACGTTAGACGTCAACCTTCTTTGCTAGCATGCTCTCGCATTTAACGCACATCTCAGCCGGAGCCTTTGGAACGACATGTGATCACATTAGACTACGAGACGAGCAGCAAAAGACAGGAAACAACAACAACAACAACAAAGAGTGATGCTCTTCAAAATAAGAGCGTGACCGACTACAAAATGCAAACTGTTTGTGAAATTGTTACAGTTAGCTGTCCTTTACAAGCAGGTTTTCATGGCGGTGAGTGTCTCCGACCCACACAGCTCTCGCACGAGTGTCTCTTGAATCCAGTCAGAGGGGTTCAGTCCGGTAAGTAGCTCCTCTGCAAAGGTTAACTGAAAACAAAAGGATGTATCAACCATTTTTTTTACCCCTAATACCCAACACCATGAATAATATTTTATCCATGATGCACTTTCCGCACTACAGTACTTGACAGATGCAGCCAGATCTCATAAAGCCGTGGTTCCAAAACATTCCTCAACCCACAAAATAAAGGTTGCAAAGCCTCGTGACCCCGACCACAAGCCTCTACAAAGACTGATAAAAGCCTCCTCAAAGAGCTTTGACTAACTTTACATTTTAATGTCCATTTATGACCATTATTCTTTTAGCAAACAAATGATTTTAAAGCTTTTAAAGACCCCCCCACACTTGATGTCTCATGACCCTACGTGGAATCCTCGTCACAACTTTGGAAACCACTGATGTTTCTGTTTGAACAACCGTTTGAACTCATATGCTTGATTATATTTATCATGCGACACTTGTTACCAGAAAATGTTATGCCGTTTACCGCTATAAACATTGACAATCATGCAATTTTCTCTGTCTCGTGAATCTCGTGATACGCGGGTATTCGAAGTACACCCACTAGAAAAGCTCAAGAATTTCAGTATAGTTACTTCATTACTTCATATGTCCAGTGACATATGGCATGTCATTAGGCACGTGTCATTAATATGTTAAATGGCAGTTATGTAATATGCAGCGCTTGTTTATTACATTCACTTATCCAGCAAATTATTGTATAATTCTGTACTTAATACTTGAACAGGTTTTGCTTTGATACTGTTTTATAAATTATATACCATGTTTTTAATACAAAGACAACTGTTGTACAAAGTTTGTTGTTCATTTATTCAAATATAAGCAGACCAATTTGGAAATGTCCAATATGCTTTAACATTTAAATAAATTGATGATTACATTGTACTAATGGATGTACATTGGTTTCTAAGCACAGTATACCCACTAAAAGTCATGTAGATTATACCACTGTGTGTCTGTTAGCAAAATATCTCCTGAATCACTGCATGGATTTCAGTGGGACTCTCATAAAGTAATTACTGAACGTACGTATGCAGTTCAATACCATTTGGACTCAGTCTTATTCAAGACGGTTGCCACACCCAAGTGAATGTATAAAACGCAGAACTGGCTTTAACTCGGTCATATTTACAGACAATGAACTCAAACTTGTTGTGGTAGTAGCTGAGAGTGACCCACTGCAAATAACCTGAGATTTAACTGATTTCCCACGTTCTTGTTGAAAATGTTGGTCTCCAAGAGCTGTCAGAGACAAACATTATTTAATAATAACAATAATAATGAATTCAATTTATAACGCACTTTTCATTAATGAAAATCTCAAAGTGCTAAAATTTTCATAGTAAGTTACATTTATTTTCTATTACTTATTTCTATAGCTTAGCCTGCTTATTGCACTGTCATATTTAGAGATTTAGAATTCACACAAAGTGGGTAATGATTAGCTCTAAGTCTGTCTTCCTGCAATCAACCACATCTTGAAATGGCAAAAAATTCCATGCTCAATCATCCAGGTATCAAATCCAATAATTCTCAGTCAGATCATCGGGACAGTTTATTTTTTACAGAGACGACGTTCCGCCCTCTATCCGGAGGGCTTCCATCAGTCTGAGGAGTTCCAGTAAACTAAAAGAAGAAATAAACTGTCCAGATGATCTGACTGAGAATTCTTTGACACATCTTAATATCATCACAAATTAATGAAACAAACGAATGTTTGATGAATTGATCCTGATCCATTGAATTTGTAAAAGCTTATAGGATCACTGTAGTTAAAGTGACACGCACAGAGTTTGTTTTGTGCTCTTTCCATTGTTTTCATTCAACCTTTATTTAAACAGATAAGTCACATTGAGCCTCAAAGACTCATTCACAAGTGAGACCTGTTGGACAGACAATAAAAGCTGCTTGAAGGTCAGAAATGTGGTAATGAAAAAAAATCTCGCACACAAGCACATAATGACGCTGACATTACGCAAGGGGGGGGGGGGAGGTTGGAGTACCGTAAACACCGGAGGAAAATATGCTCCGGTGTTTAATACGCTTTGTCAAATTATTAACAATAAACAAGAAAAAATTGTACACAATACGCCTCGGTGTTTAATACGCGTCATCGCCACGCGACGCGTCAGCTTTGTCCTGATCAAGATGGCGGCGACAGAAGCAAGCCAGTACGAAGAACTTCACAAGGAAACACGGTAAAAACAATTATTTTTTTGCGAGAAAAAATATATTTCTTAGCTGACTTTATAGAAGACGTGCTCCTGAGTTTAACGAAATGTTCAAATCAGCTGGATTTTTTTTTTTAAAGTTCGCCGATTTTTATGCAGGCGCCAGGCGGGTCAGACCGGACGCTTTCTTTCTTTAAATTTAGCTAAATAAACGCTTAAAAATATATTTCTTAGCTGACTTAATAGTAGACGTACTCCTGAGTTTAACGAAATGTTCAAATCAGCTGGATAAAAAAAAAAAGTTCGCCGATTTTTATGCAGGCCCTTTCTTTCTTTAAATTTAGCTAAATAAACGCTTAAAAAATATATTTCTTACCTCACTATAGCAGACGGGCTCCTGAGCTGAACCAAATGTGAAATCAGCTGGATTTAAAAATCTGCGGTGTGGTTTATGAGTGGTATCTTGCAAACAAAAACAGCTACCGGTACATCCACAGCAGGGAGCGGGCAGCGACAGAGTGATCAGTCCGACCAAAGGAGGCTTTTTTCGGACACATGCAAGTAGAAACTTCTGGAAGTGGCCCCTCTTCCTCTTCGCTCTCTGAGTCCTCTGCTGGCTGCTGCCTACAGCGCCCGTATAGCGGCCGAAACTGGTACTGCACCATTTTTGCCAAAAATGAAAAACGAAGAATCAGAGCGAAAAAATGGGTAAAAAAATATGGGAAAAAATCCATAAATAATACTCTTAGGTGTTTAATACGCTGGATATTCAAATGAGCAAAAATACAGCGTATAATACACCGGTTTTTACGGTACTCAAAGGCGGTTGAGCAGCCAGCCCGCAAAGACACTGCAGAGTTCAGATTAAAAAACACTCAGTTCATATACAGTAGTTCCCTCTGGAGAGATCTGTGCACACTCGGGGTGGGGTGGGGGGCTGCCGAGGACGGCCAGAGGCGAATCCAGAGTCCTGAAATGATGACAGAATGTTTATTCAGCTGGGCTCCTCTGAAAAGTCTGTGGAATTCCTCAGTAGAAGGTTTGGGAGGGTGAGAGCGTCAGGTTTACAAAACTTCTCAGGCGTGTTGAGATAAGACGGCCTGTCAAGGCCAGTCAGTGAGCCGAATTTCAGATAAACACGATTGTTTTGGGGACAGGCAGAACTTTAATGACATCTACGTTCAGTCTGTGTCGGTCCACTCGCTTCCGAAATGTCCAAATTAAAATGACCATACCAATGGAACGTGTCTGAGAAAATCTCCGAGATCTAATCCATTCAGCCAAAAGTCTGTTTTTTTGAGACATGAACCAAGCCATCATGTAAGGCAGGCAGCCTGACCAGGTCCAGATTTGCTGCCAACGTCTTCCTTGTGTGTTGATAGACCAGGAACCAGCCGAATCCAAAAAGCAGGAACCAGTTGTCATAAATCCAATTAAATATGCGTCCTTAAGATCCTCAGATGACAGCAGAGATAGACACGTAATCAAGTCTTCCAAGTCGATGAGATATCCGGCTGTGTGCATGCCAACAGGACAAATCGACTCGCCTACAGCCTGTCTTCTTTTTGAAGAAATGTTATCAGTTGTGTTGAGGGACCAACTGACCAAATTGGATTCGGAAGATTTTGTAGAATGAAGAGATCGAGGCTCTTAGACAGATTCACAGACAATACAAAGCAAAAGCAAAGCGGAGACCGAGAGGAGACGTCCGTCCTTGAGAAGAGCAAGCGTTGAACTGGAGTATACCCACCAGAAAAGCTCAAGTTACCTCGCCTCTCTGTAAACAGAGACCAGAGGCAGCCAGAAGGAATGTGCCATTTTTAAAAAGACTTCAGCGACCTGCTGTACGTCCCTCCTGGAACTCGTTCTGGGGGGGACGTAGATCTGTGGAGTGCGACTGTATTAAGGTGAAAACTGAAATTAACTGCAGGGAGAGATAAAAGACAGGACAGAGGAAGCTGAAGACTCTAATCTCCGTTATTAGATGGAGATAGGAGACATTGGCAAGAAGGGGGGAGGAGAATGGGAACATTTTGGTTTAGTTTGTCACAGCGCGCCCGCGACACCCTGACTGCAGGCAGCCAGGCTTCCTAGCCATCTCTCAGCGGTAAGAAACCGACCGCTCCCTTCCTGACCTCCTCACAACCAGGAGCTCACTGAAGGAGCGATTCATTAAAATCTGCTGGTAGTGCGAGGACACACACGCCGGTGAGCAAACGGACCAAAGGCAATTATGCTACTGCAGTCGGAATGAGATTTAGGTATTAAACATCTCTGAGGAGGACGGCAGCGATCACATCTACAGTTATTAGACGCTCAGAAGCAGCCGTGCATGTCGTACATGCAGCAGGCGGAGCATGCTGGTTGGTGGTCGACGCTGTCTGGATTTAATAGACTCTTAAAAACGGGAGAAATCACTATGACTGCTGGATGGCAGGAAAGAAGCCAAAACATCAAGGAGTCTCTTATTCAGACTGTTTTTAATGCTGATGTGGAAATGTATTTATTTATTCATTGTATTCATTTTATAATAATGAGATACAACAATTAACATATATGTAATTAGATTTTTTTTTTAAAATTAGAAATAAAACAAAAAGCATTTCTAAACAACAACAACACTAAAAAAGCACACAGGTGACATGTGACAAACACAAAATTATCTCTTCAATAAT
>JBBPBX010034720.1:14334-32457 GCA_038048925.1 Garcialebias charrua
ACACACACACACACACACACGCACTGTGCCGAGGTGTCCAGTGATATGTCCTAACACTGCTCACATCTAAGATGTTGCCACTGAAGAAACAAATAAATGGAGCAGCTGGTCCTTTGTCTTGGTTTTAAACGTTGAGGCACAAACTCATGCTTGTCCCCCGTTGTGGAGCAAAGAGGGGAAATTGGAAATACCCTCCATCCGTCTGTCTGCGCGTCATGTTGTGAGAACAATAACTTGAAAAACGAGAAGTAAATAAGAATGCTTCTTTTTGAAAATTGTGCTGCCACAACCAAATCAAAGATGGCTGCCACCATATAAATATAAATTGACCACCACAATCATTTCGTTCAGGTCTCTCTTGTAAATGAGTACCTAAGGCTCAATGGGATTAACCTGTATCCACAGTATTCCTACGCCCCATGACGCTTTGCGCGAAATGTGCACACGACTTCCGGTTGACCGGAAACACCGTTTGTTTACATGCGAGTAATACAGTTGAAGACAGTCCAAACTTTGTTGTTTTAGTTCATTAAAAATGTGGGAACACCACTCGTTTTGTTAAAAGAGGAGGGACAAATAAAAAGAAATTACAGATGTTACCTGATCGCGCAGACATAATTTAAAACTACATAAATAGCGAACGCGTTTGCTCCGGCCTCTCGGCTAAGGTTTGTTAGCAGCTATCTCGGCTAAAAATACCGGTCGCGCCTGACATATATCATTTTAAGACAGTAAATCATCCAAAACTCTCATTAATAAACCCTCCCTGAATAAAAAGAAATTACAGATGTTACCTGATCGCGCAGACACAGCCATAGAGAAGGATGCAGGAACACTCTTTCTTTGTTTTGGGTCCGTGTTGAAAACACTGTTGTTTTAGCCAAAGATTTAGCTTGGTCCGGTTGTTGGTGCAGCCGCGAACAGCACAGCAGGTACCTGAACCCCGGTAGGACATTTCAGTAAACGTTCCGTTTAAACAAAAGCTGTGTTTGCTCCGATAAAATGAATGAAAATAACTTTCAAAAACACCCGCGATCCATACTCCGCCTATGGAATACAGGCACTTCCGGTGTCGGACAGGAAGTACAATGCACATTCGCTTCTACAGTGACACCCTCAGGAATACTGTGGACAAATAAAGGTCGAATGAATTTAAGGAAACTGCTTGATAGTTTTTATATTGTTTAAAAATTATACGTTCCACAAATGATCGGGGTGGCCCAAGATTCATCTATGATGGCCAAGGCCCCAATTGCTCCTCCAGTCCAGTAAAACACTCATCTCCAAAACTACAAACATTCACTATTCAAATCCTTCAGCCACGGGAGGCATCGACGTATCGTTTGACCTAAAAATGTATCATTCTTATAATTTAGACACAAGCCGGTGGTGTTTATCCATTCTAACTGTGCTTTTTCCATTACAAGCTAAAATGGAAATCTCATTTTGAAAAGAACATTTTACATTTTCCTGTCATTCAGTTTTGAGCTGCTCAGACTCAGACTCCGTTCAGCTGCGGAGAAAACGAACAAAGCTGGACTTTTAAAGCTCTAAAACGGTGCTGCGTCTTTTTCTGCCCATGTATCAGAGAAGAGGAGGATCATTGAGATTCAGAGCAGCAAGTCTCCTACGAGTTTATAAAAGTGGTGATATAAATCTGTTTATGATCTTATTGACGTAAACCAGAGCTTATGCACTGTAGATGATTATTTTTATTGTTGGCCTAAAAATAAAAGCTCTGTAAACGTCTGGTTGTACATGGCATTTTGCTGTGATTGAAACATTTTGAATCCTTGTATGACAAATTTAATGCAGCCATCCTCCATTACAGCAGCTAAACATGCAGCCGATGGGTTGACTTCTCTCCTGCGTAGCTCACTTTGCTCCACCATTGTGTCACACAGGAGCAATGTTAGGTCAAATACAAGTCAAGATTCAAAATACTGCGAGGATGCAAGCTTTTTATTTTAGCCCTACTGATAAGAAAATATTTTCCCAAGAAAACAAAAACTCTGCAACAAAAAACACGATTTCCAGGTTAGGTCAAGGTTCAGCTGCTAAAAACATTGCTTCAAAAACAGATCAAACATTTGCTTCATTCCCCTATTACAGAAAAAAAATTGCCACATTAGTCTTTAACTTTGACTAACATAAATGCACAGAAAGCCGTTACAAGTTTTTTTTTTTTATGTAACTACCGTATTTTCCGGACTATAGGTCACAGTTTTTTTTGCCTAATTTGCATGCCCTGCGACTAATAGAGAGGTGAGACATGTTTATGGATTTTTTTTCCATGTTTTTAGACCCATTTTTGGCTCAGATATGACAGTTTTTCATTTAGGCCAAAAATGGTGCAGTGCCACTTTCGGCCGCTAGGGTTGCAGTACCACTTTTATCCGCTAGGGTATACCAACCGTTCCCACATCATGTGTCTGACTGGCAGCCTCCTCTGGTCCGAGTCACTCTGTCGCAGCCCGGCCTCCTGCTCTAGAGGTATGAACTACTGAAACACAGGACAGATTTTTTTGAAACTTACAGAAAGTAATACTGGGTGAACATTTACAAAATGTTAGCTGTATGAGATGTTTGAGATAAAATTCGCTGTTTTAGCTTCGTAGACGTGGAGCTAGCAGTTAGCATTAGCTTAGTTGTTTTTCCTTGTACGTTTGAGCAAATAGCTCATAAACCACATGCCAGATTTCTTTCAAACTTCCAGAATGTAATTATTTGGTGTTCATTTACAAACTTTAAGCTGCTGGAGTTACTTGAGATAAAATTCAATGTTTTATAGACGTTAATGTGTCGCGGCTAGCTTCGTTTTTTTTCCTTGGACTTTTTAGCAAATAGCTCATAAACCTCACGGAAGATTTGACCATTACGTGAATTTATTAAGGAACGGTTAAGCTAAGACACATCTTTGCTATAATTTTCAGCAGACAAATAATTGTTTTTACCGTGTTAATCTTGTTAAAAGTCCTTCCGTGCATGCTTCTGTGGCCGCCATTTTCAGCAGGGCAAATGAGGCGCTGACGCGTCGCGTAGCGGTGACGCATAATTGATGCAACCTAAATAAAGGTGCAACCCGTTTATGGATTTTTCCAAATTATTGCCAATAATTGGACAAAGCGATCTATATAACGGTGCGACTTTTCAGGCGGAAAATACGGTATATATGTTACAACCGTTGGACTGAGTCTAGGAGGCATCGGGTGTAACAAGTTGTCAACTAAATTCATTTACAAGAGAGAACTGTTTCTAATAAAGAGTGATGACAACAGTAAACAATCATAAAAGAAAGTATATAAATTGGGAAAAATAAATGAAAGAAAATTACTTTAAACAATGAAACAAAAACAGCTATATTGTAAAACAATACAAAATAATAAAAACAGGAACATGTCCGCATTGGTTTTTGTCATGAACTTAGCAGATGTTTAAAATTCCTTAGAGAGGTCAACGTTGAGAGCTTCAGATCTTTTTGCAAGATATTCCAGGAAACAGGAGCGGAGTAGTAGAAGAACCTGTTGTAGAGTTCAGTCTGCAGTGCACTGAGGGGACACTGCATGTAATCATATCCTGAGAGCGCACGCTGTAGCGCAGTGACATGTAGGAGGAGATGTATGAAGGCAGCAGACCAAGAAGTGATTTACAGATGAAAATGTACCAGCGAGAGAGTTCGTAAATTAATGACCAGTTAACCAGTGAATACAGGGTGCAGTGATGGGTGCAGTAGTTACAGCCAGTTATGGATCTTAGTGCACCGTAATAGACAGCGTCCAACATCTGCAAGGTGCTTGTATGAGCGTTCATGTAAATAATGTCACTGTAGTCAATGGAGGGAAGGAAAATGACGGTTCAAGGTGTTTCCTAGCATTCAGAGTTAGACGGGATCGGTTTCTGAAAAAGAAACCCAGTTTAACTTTAAGTTTCTTTACCAAGTTTTCAACATGAGGCTTAAAAGAGATGTGAATCGATCAAGAAAACAAAGAATTTGTAGGAATCGACAATCTCAATAGGAACACCATTCAAAGATAAAATCGAGGGAAGGACTGCTGGGACCGACTTCCTGTTTTAAAAAACAAATGCAAAGCTAATAAAAAAAAACAAAAAGCCTTAATTGGCATTTCAATTATTTATTCATCTGTTACTTCTGAGTGTTACAGACAGAAGGGACGCCACAAAGTTCAGGGTCTCCAAGGTCAAAACAACAAACAAAAAGAAACTGGTCCAGATGACACAATTTAACATTTTTTTTTTTTGTCAAACAAAAGAATGTCCCTTCTGGCCAGAAAACAAAACACTTATCTGTCTAAACAATGACTACAGTTCCTGAGCTCCCTGGATGTCCAAAAAAAACAGGAGAAAAGTTTGTTAAAATAAAATTGCTGAGAACTTCCCATCCAAGCAAAATATCTAAAATGGAACTGTTCACAGAAGATCACAAATATCTTCTCAGAGTTGCTACAATGCTTTGTACACCCCGCTACTTTGCTCAGGGCCAAGTGGAAATACTCAAGGACAATAGGGTGTGGCCCTGGATCACTGAAGCTTTTATGCAGTCCACTGTTGAGGAGGAAGTGATTCCAGGTGCGCAGCATGGAGTGACAGCAGACCTGTAAACAAGCAAAGTTTGTCCTCTAGTAAGAGAACCCCTGGAAATCAGTGGACAGAACAATATGTAACATTTTATTACAAGAAAACTGGGATTTTGTTTGGATTTTGGTCCATTAAGAGGATCAAAAGTCCAGATGTTTCTGTCTGTGCTGCACAGATTCTACTTATTCTCGTAGAAATCTGACGATTTCTGCTGAAGGGTTATTACTTGTGTGTTTTTTTCTTTTAAAGTTTTGGTATTTTAGCCAAGAGACAAGCTTCAGTTCTCCCTGGTGAATTTTAGGTAAGATTCTTCTCCTTTCTTTCCTCATTAACGATGCTCCACGGGAAACAAACTCGTGAAGTGAGCATCACAACAAACATTAGGAACGCCAAGAGTCTATTCATTTGCAATCAGACTTTTTTTTTTTTTACTATTTGGCAGCAAGAGACATTTTCAGAAACATGTATTTACGCACAGTTGAAGCAAATTAAAAGAAAAACTGGCAAAATCTTTGTTTTTATTTTGGCTTCGTTGTCGAGAACATCTTTAGAGCTAATTCTCCTTTAACTTAAATAAATTAAAAAAAAAAACATTTTCTTAGGATCGTATCTATATTTTCCCTTGATAGAAGGTAAAATGTTACGACTGATGAAAAAAAAAAGAAAACATGCCATGCTTGTGTGAGAAAGTTGGCTGCTCGCACAGACGTTCTGCAGTTCATGTTTTTGCTCTCTGGGCTTGGATTTCCTGGATAATTCGCTGGATCTCATAAAGAAAACTGCTTTATGGTGCAGAGCAGAGGGAGAGCCCGAGCGCTGCAGCTATTAGAATTTACTGTAATAGCAGATGGTGGAACAAGTGAAAGGTTGATGGCAAAATCACATCGAACATTCTGCCTAACAGCCCTTTTAAAGTCCAGCTGAACTTAATTTCTTCCCAAAGGCCTTGAAAAACTTGGATCTGAGAGTTCTTTCACTTTTATTTTCTTTTGTTACCCTAAGGGCAGAAGAAATTTGTCTCAAGTTTGATGCTGAATCGATACAGCAATATCAAGAGAATCTCTGTTAAACATCGTTTTCTTCTTCCTCCCTGACCAGCAGTTCGCTTCATGGATTTAAAACGAGATTGAGGGTCACCGATAAAATGTTAGCAGGAGCAGACGCTGTGGAGGCCGGCCTTTCATGCAACACACAAAATAATAATCATAAGAATACAATATTTTCAAAGCTTCCCAGCTTTTAAGCTTGATGTTAGGATCTTGTTTCTGTCAAAAACTAAATCTCATTAATCAAACCTGTATTTCAGCTTATGGATTTATGCACATCACATGTTATTGCTCTGCACAGCTGAGACATTTTAATTGAAGAGCCGATATATCGGTAGGGCCGATATTTTAGGGAGATATAGGCATTTGTTGGCATTGCTATGGGTGATAATTGTCCAATTATGCACCAACATAAACAGTTCTACTTTTTACCCCGAAAATGCTGTTAATGAGCCGTAATTCAAAGTCAAAGTCAACTTTATTGTCAAAACTGCAATGTGTACAGGACATACACAGGATTGAAATTGCATTTCTCTCTGTCCCTCGGTGCAACAGTAAACATTTAAACACTAAAACACTAAAACATTTAATAAACATAAGCATAAAATGAAATAATAAAAGTGTAATACTGTCCTGAGTTTTTGCATAGTAGTTTTTGCATAGTAGTAGTATGAAAGTATGAAAAGTTACACCAACACTAAAACACTAAACATTTAATAAACATAAGCATAAAATGAAATAACAAAAGTGTAATACTGTCCTGAGTTTTTTGCATAGTAGTATAAAAGTGTAAAAAGTATATCTATAAAATAAAATGAAAGTTCTGGCATTGACATTTGTAATAGAGTGACAAAGCAGCATATGAAGTTTATGTACACAGTATATGTATGAGGTAGTTGATATTGGTATAGAGGTACAGTGGCATATGTAATAAGGCTAGTAAAAAAATATATATCAGCAGTAGTGTAGATATAAAAAGTAAGTAATTAAGTAAGTAAGTAATTTTTATTTATATAGCACATTTCCCAGACATGAGAGTCACAAAGTGCTTCACAGGAGGAAAAATAAAATCATAAAATTATAAAATCACAGAAATAAAATCATAAAATCATAGAGATACTATACAAAAATCACAGAGATACTATACAAAAAGGTAAAACATAACTAGCTCTAAAAACAATGTACAAAGTTAACCAAACGCCTGTCTGAAGAGATGAGTCTTAAGACTGTTTTTAAATGCAGCTGTTGACTCGGAGCAGCGTATTGTTATAGGGAGAGCGTTCCAGAGCCTCGGAGCCACCACTTCAAATGCTCTATCGCCACGAGTTCTAAAATGAGTTCTCGGAACTGTCAGCAGTAGCTTATTGGAAGACCTCAGAGTTCTAGATGGACAAAGAGGCTTCAAAAGGTCCAATAAATATTTAGGAGCCTCACCATGTAATGCTTTAAAAGTTAATAATAAAACTTTAAAATGTGACCTAAAATGAACTGGGAGCCAGTGTAGAGAGGCCAGAACCGGAGTGATATGAGCGTAGTAGTGTAAATGTAAACATTAGTAATAAATGTAAACAGTAGTAATAAATGTAAACAGTAGGTATGAATGTAAACAGTAGTAATAAATGTAAACAGTGAATGTAAACAGTAGAATGACTATAGGCAGTAATGTAATACAAACATTAGTGCAAATATAAGAAGTAGTGCAAACTGAATGAGCACATGACCGTGAGTTGAGTGAATAACCCGTTTTGATGACACAGAGTCCAGTGTTAAAGTCTTTGTGTTGTGTGGTGGTGTGTGAAAGTTTTTTGTGTTAATGCAGTACAAGTGGGAGGGAGGGCAGAGCAGGTAGAGAGTTAAGCATCCTGACTGCCTGATGAACAGAGCTGTCTCTCAGTCTGCTGGTTCGAGCCTGGAGACTCCTCAGTCTCCTCCCTGATGGCAGCAGGCTGAAGCAGCTGTGTAGTGGGTGTGTGGGATCACCTGCCATGCAGAGGGCTTTCCGAGTGAGGCGGTTGCTGTGTAAGTCCTGTAGTGAGGGGAAGGAGGTGCCGACAATCTTCTCAGCTGCTCTCACGATGCGCTGGAGGCTCTTGCGGCAGGATGCAGTACATGCACCAAACCACACCGTGATGCAGCTGGTCAGGACACTTTCTATGGCACCCCTGTAGAAGGTGCACATGATGGGGGTTGGAGCTCCAGCCCTTTTCAGCTTGCGGAGAAAGTAGAGGCGCTGGTGAGCCTTCTTGGCCAGTGATGCAGTGTTCCTGCTCCAGGACAGGTCCTCTGAGACGTGCACTCCCAGGAACTTGGTGCTGTCCACTCTCTCCACTGTGGTGCTGTTGATGGTCAGAGGGGCATGTTGGGCATCCCTCTTCCTGAAGTCCACAACAATCTCCTTTGTTTATGTTTATTAAATTTGTTCTTTTTTTTTTACAAAAGAAACAATACAAGACAATCCCATAAATGATAATGTACAAAATATAAAAAAATGAAAGGTAGCAGAAAGAAGAATAAATCTTATTATATCTGCCCCTTTTTTCCAACAATCAGATTAAACAATAATAATCTTCAACCAACAGTACAAAATGACTAACTCTTTCTAATTTTCTAACTAATACAATACACATTACGCTATTTCATATATTTTTTTAACACATTCGTTTTGATCATTTTCTTAAATGTAAACATTGACTTGGCATTTTTAACTACATTCTCCAAGCCATTCCATAATCTAATTCCCTGGATTGAGGTAGAACGTCCCTTCAAACTAGTTCTGAATTGTGGTTTTACAAACATCTCTGTCCCCTTAAGATTATAACAACTTTGTCTTTTAACAAAATGCATTTGGATATTTAAAAGTAATGCTGATAAAATATTTTAGTCTACCAAATCATGGAACTTCAATAACTTCAGTTGATAAAATAATGTACTTGATGGATGACGGTAATGTTTTCTAGTGATAATTCTTACAGCTCTTTTCTGTAATACAAAAATAGAATTTGTGATTGTTTTACACGCATTCCCCCTTTGTCTTCTCCACGTTGAGAGTGAGATTGTTGTGTCCGCACCACAAGGCCAAGCGGCTCACCTCGTTCCTGTAGTCCGTCTCATCGTTGTTGCTGATGAGACCCACCACTGTTGTGTCGTCCGCAAACTTGATGAAGTGGTTGGAGCTGTATGATGGTGTGCAGTCGTGTGTTAGCAGGGTGAATAGAAGGGGGCTCAGCACACATCCTTGTGGGGCTCCTGTATTCAATGTGATGGTGCTGGATGTGTTATTCCCGACCCATACTGCCTGTGGTCTCCCGGTCAGGAAGTCTAGCAGCCAGTTACACATTGAGGTGTTCAGCCCCAGACTGTCCAGTTTAATTATTTAATTATTCAATGTGTCCAGCAGAGGGCGAATGTAGACTATGTTCAAGTCATGAGCATTCACTTAAGTTTAACTTTCAGCACAGCTGAGACAGGGAGCAATGCTGCGTAACATATTTAGCTGAACAGAGCATGGTAAGTTTATTATAACTGATCTGTAAAATAAAATAAAAATCAATAATAATAAATTCTCTTCAATCCTCCAACCTGTTTGTCATTTGCTAAATGCCTCTCAAGTTAGCAAGCTAACATTTAGATAACCTAGCATAGGTTATTTCTTTGTAAAACTTTATCCAGGACAATAAAAGTAGAGATAAAATGTATCATTAGTAACGTTATATTTGTTGTCCTCAATGAAATGAATTGTTTGTTTGAAAATTTTACTTCTCTATATATACCGGTATACAAATAAAAATAAAATGCAGCTGTAGTCAGTACTAATTAAGCCTTCACCATACATGACTAACTGTTTAAACAATGAACAGAGAACAGTGTTTCTTTGTTTAGTTTATATTTTTCTAACACACTGGATAATTTTATGGTGAATAGTGGAGGAAGAAAAATGTGAACACATGTTAGGAACTGTTTCAAGACTTCAAGTGTTAGAACAGGTTTAAAAGTAAGTTTATTTAGATTCTTGGGGCTGGACAGATTTAAAAAAAAAAGCTTCAGCTATTATAACGGTTATCGTCTTTGGCCCCGCACAATATTGGTATAGGCAATATCAAACATGTTATCGGTTAGATTCTAGTTATGGTAAATGGTAAATGGAGCTTATTTATATAGCGCTTTCCAGGCCCCTGTGAGGAGCCCCAATGCGCTTTACAATACCAGTCATCCACCCATTCATTCACACATTCATACACCGGTAGTGGTAGCCTGCCTTGCAAGGCGCCATTCAGACCTACCGGGAGCAACTTGGGGTTAAGTGTCTTGCCCAGGGACACAACGATACATGGTGGGCGGATGCGGGATTTGAACCTCCAACCTTCCGATCGGGGGTCGACTGCCATTATTATAACTAATATCAAATTATTAAAAGTCTTAAGAAATAATTGAGTTTGTATATAATGCATTAATGGACAAATTAAAGCACAACATGCAGCAATATATTAACTAGGGGTGCAAATCTCTCAGTGTCTGGAGAATCGATTCAATTCCGATTTTTGATGCACCGATTCAATTAGAAATCAATTTTCGATTATAAAACGATTTTCCTTCCAGGATCAATTTTCGATTCAGAATCGATTTTCGATTCTGAAACGATTTTTGATTCTGAAACTATTTTCGATTCTGAAATTTTCAATTGAAATCATGAAAAGATTAAACAATAATGTAAACAAATAAAACATTTATTTAAAACAATAATGTATGCTTGTAGCAAACATTAATAATGTCAAATAATACAGTATAAATACAGCAGCCTGAATTGTGAGCAGATGGGTATATGAATAGAATGCAGCAGCTTTAATCGGGTCCCGGAGGTCACTGGTGCCTATATCCAGCAGTCACTGTGCGAGAGGCAGGGGACACCCTGGACATGTCTCCAGTCCATCACAAATAATTCAAAATACAAACGTAAACAAAGATTTCAGCCTACTGTATTGCATAAACATTTAACTCAAAATAAAATAGACTTCAAAATCATATTGCATTCATCCATGTTTCAAATGTGTATGGATGGATTTTGTTTAAAAGATTTGTTTGGTAAATCTTTTCAACAAAAGCCATCTATCCATCATCTTTACCCGCTTTATCCTTATCGGGTCCTGGAGGTCACTGGTTCGGGTCAGATTTCTTCTTCTTTCTGCCACCTTTCATTTTATGTATTCTTTCATATACTATGAGATATGGTTTTCTTTTCTTTATCTTTTGGGTTTTGATGTAAAAAAATAAAAAAATAAAAAAAAATCGATTTTGGGGCTTTTAGAATCGATTCTGAATCGCCAGGACTAAGAATCTAGATTCTTTAAAAAATTGATTTTTTTCATGCACCCCTAATATTAACATGTTGATAAAAATACAAAATATTTTAAATACTTAGGATTACTGCTCTAAAAGGAATCAGTGGAACATTTATGGCCTTAAGAGTGAGGACAGTTGTGTTCGTACAGAAGTGGCTGAAGCGGAAATGGCCGGAATCACATTTGTAACTTCGGAATTAAATTAAGACAGTTTTAAATTATTTTTTTAATTAACAACATAGAACAACAGAACAATGTACGGTAACAAGATACAAATATAAACACTCGTGAAGGTTGTGAGGTCCATGTACTATTTGTTCAGTTGATTTTGAATTGAGAATCCAAAATAATAATAAAAAACTAACAACGTTATTTCATTATTCATTTTCATGAGGGATGAAAAAAAACAATACAGGCTTACTTTTTGAATTTTTTCAACTTATCCTCAAATCTAAAATGATGTAATGGATTTCACGATGGATGTGAATCACGTGAATCTCGTCAAGAATCCATCCATCACGATGACATGATGGATGGATTCTTCACAAGAGTTTGTATCTTGTTACATTGTTCTGTTGTTCTATGTTATTAATAAAGAAAAAAATGAAGAAAAAACACCACTTACGGTTTGGCTTAATTTAATTCCGTATTTTCAAATGGGCCTCCCTGGGCTGCCACCTTACCGTGGTGGAGGGGTTTGAGTGTCCCAATGATCCTAGGAGCTATGCTGTCAGGGGCTTCATGCCCCTAGAAGGGTCACCCAAGGCAGACAGGTCCTAGGTGAGGGATCAGACAAAGTGCAGCCCAAAAACCCCTATGATGAGTACAATTAATGGACTAAGTTTTCCCTCGCCCGGACGCGGGTCACCGGGGCCCCACTCTGGAGCCAGGCCCGGAGGTGGGGCACGCTGGCGAGCGCCTGGTGGCCGGGCTTTTACCCATGGAGCCCGGCCGGGCACAGCCCGAAGAGGAGACGTGGGTCCCCCTTCCCATGGGCTCACCACCTGTGGGAGGGGCCAAAGGGGTCGGGTGCAATGTGAGATGGGTGGCGGCCGAGGGCGGGGACCCTGGCGGTCTGATCCTCGGCTACAGAAGCTGGCCATTGGGACATGGAATGTCACCTCTCTGGTGGGGAAGGAGCCTGAGCTAGTGTGTGAGGTTGAGAGGTTCCGACTAGAAATAGTCGGACTCACCTCAACGCATGGCTCTGGCTCTGGAACCAGTTTCCTTGAGAGGGGTTGGACACTCTTCCACTCTGGAGTTGCCCCTGGTGAGAGGCGCCGAGCAGGAGTGGGCATACTGGTTGCCCCCCATCTTGGTGCCTGTACGTTGGGGTTCACCCCGGTGAACGAGAGGGTAGCCTCCCTTCGCCTACGTGTGGGGGGACGGGCTCTGACTGTTGTTTGTGCCTATGCACCAAACGGCAGCTCAGACTACCCACCCTTTTTGGAGTCCTTGGAGGGGGTATTGGAGAGTGCGCCTCCTGGGGACTCCCTTGTTCTACTGGGGGACTTCAACGCTCACGTGGGCAATGACAGTGAGACCTGGAGGGGTGTGGTTGGGAGGAACGGCCCCCCTGATCTGAACCAGAGTGGTGTTCTGTTATTGGACTTCTGTGCTCGTCATGGATTGTCCATAACGAACACCATGTTTAAGCATAAGGGTGTCCATATGTGCTCTTGGCACCAGGACACCCTAGGTCGCAGTTCGATGATCGACTTTGTTGTCGTCTCATCTGATCTGCGGCCGCATGTCTTGGACACTCGGGTGAGGAGAGGGGCGGAGCTGTCTACTGACCACTACCTGGTGGTGAGTTTGCTCCGATGGTGGGGGAGGATGCCGGTCAGACCTGGCAGACCCAAACGTATCGTGAGGGTCTGCTGGGAACGTCTGGCAGAGTCTCCCGTAAGACGGAGCTTTAACTCCCACCTCCGGGAGAGCTTTGAACACGTTCCGAGGGAGGCGGGGGACATGGAGTCCGAGTGGGCCGTGTTCCGCGCCTCTATTGTCGAGGCAGCTTATCGGAGCTGTGGCCGCAAGGTTGTTGGTGCCTGTCGAGGTGGCAACCCTCGAACCCGGTGGTGGACACCGGCAGTGAGGGATGCTGTCAGGCTGAAGAAGGAGTCCTATTGGGCCTTTTTGGCTTGTGGGACCCCGGAAGCAGCTGATAGGTACCGGCAGTCCAAGCGGCATGCGGCTCGGGTGGTTGCTGAGGCAAAAACTCGGGCGTGGGAGGAGTTCGGAGAGGCCATGGAGAATGACTTCCGTACGGCTTCGAGGCGATTCTGGTCCACCATCCGGCGTCTCAGGGGGGGAAAGAGGTACGAGACCAACACCATTTATGGTGGAGGTGGCGTGCTGCTGACCTCAACTCGGGATGTTGTGAGTCGGTGGGCGGAATACTTCGAAGACCTCCTCAATCCTACTGGCACGTCTTCCACTGAGGAAGCAGAGCCTGGGGACTTTGGGTCGGGTTCTCCGATCTCTGGTGCTGAGGTCGCCGAGGTGGTTAAAAAGCTCCGCGGTGGCAAGGCTCCGGGGGTGGATGAGATTCGCCCGGAGTTCCTTAGGGCTCTGGATGTTGTAGGGTTGTGTTGGCTTACGCGACTCTGCAATATCGCGTGGACATCGGGGGCAGTTCCCTTGGATTGGCAGACTGGGGTGGTGGTTCCCCTATTTAAAAAGGGGGACCGTAGGGTGTGTTCCAACTATAGGGGGATCACACTCTTAAGCCTCCCTGGTAAGGTCTATTCAGGGGTTCTGGAGAGGAGGGTCCGTCGGATAGTCGAACCTCGGATTCAGGAGGAGCAGTGTGGTTTTCGTCCTGGTCGTGGAACACTGGACCAGCTCTACACCCTCAGCAGGGTCCTGGAGGGTGCGTGGGAGTTTGCCCAACCAGTTTACATGTGTTTTGTGGACTTGGAGAAGGCATTCGACCGCGTCCCTCGGGGGGTTCTGTGGGGGGTACTCCGGGAGTATGGGGTACCAGGCCCTTTGATAAGGGCTGTTAGGTCCCTGTACGACCGGTGTCAGAGCTTGGTCCGCATTGCCGGCAGTAAGTCAGGCTCGTTTCCGGTGAGAGTTGGACTCCGCCAAGGTTGCCCTTTGTCACCGATTCTGTTCATAACTTTTATGGACAGAATTTCTAGGCGCAGCCAAGGTGTTGAGAGGATCCGTTTTGGTGACCTTAGAATCGCTTCTCTGTTTTTTGCAGATGATGTGGTCCTACTGGCTTCATCAGTTCGTGATTTACAACTTTCACTGGAGCGGTTTGCAGCCGAGTGTGATGCGGCCGGGATGAGGATCAGTTCCTCCAAATCCGAGGCCATGGTCTTGAGCCGGAAAAGGGTAGCATGCCCTCTCCGGGTCGGGGAGGAGGTCCTGCCCCAAGTGGAGGAGTTTAAGTATCTCGGGATCTTGTTCACGAATGAGGGAAAACTGGAGCGTGAGATCGATAGGCGGATAGGTGCAGCGTCCGCAGTGAAGCGGGCGCTGTACCGGTCTGTCGTGGTGAAGAGAGAGCTGAGTCAAAAGGCAAAGCTCTCAATTTACCGATCGATCTACGTTCCCACCCTCATCTATGGTCATGAGCTTTGGGTTATGACCGAAAGAACAAGATCTCGGATACAAGCGGCTGAAATGAGTTTTCTCCGCAGGGTGGCTGGACTCTCCCTTAGAGATAGGGTGAGAAGCTCAGTCATCCGGGAGGGACTCGGAGTAGAGCCGCTGCTTCTCCACATCGAGAGGAGCCAGTTGAGGTGGCTCGGGCATCTGGTTAGGATGCCTCCTGGACGCCTCCCTGGTGAGGTGTTCCGGGCACGTCCCACCGGGAGGAGACCCAGAGGAAGACCCAGGACGCGCTGGAGGGACTATGTTTCTCGGCTGGCCTGGGAACGCCTTGGGATTCCCCCGGAGGAACTGCTCCAAGTGGCTGGGGAGAGGGAAGTCTGGGCCTCCCTACTTAGGCTGCTACCCCCGCGACCCGACCCCGGATAAGCGGAAGAAGATGGATGGATGGATGGATGGATTTTCAAATGGGATTCCAGCCACTTCCGATTTGGCCAATTTTGCTTCAGCCACTTCCGCTTCGGCCACTTCCACTTTGGCTTAATGTAATTCCGTATTTTTCAAATGTAATTCCATTTTTTCAACAAAAAAAAAAAAATTCTAATTCAATTTCATTTTTCGAAATGTAATTCTATTTTTTCAAACGTTGCTCATTTACGGTCCTCAGGGCTACCCTAGTTTCATTTTGCTCAAAACTGTATCATTCAGACTACAGATGTCACACGCAGTTTAATCATCACACGGACTGGTAAAATAAGAACAGTTGGTCTGAATTTATTGTTGTTGTTCATTTCTTTAAAATAATAATAATAATAATAATAATAATAATAATAATAATAATAATAATAATAATAATAATAATAATAATAATAATAATAATAATAATAATAATAATAATAATAATAAATACAAACACCCTCACAGTGCACATTGTTTCCAGCTGGCTGACAGTTTCCAATCACAGCTTTAAACATTTAAATTGAAATTTTGCCACACAAATACAGTAGTTTGACCCAAACAAACCAGCAACACTTTGTGCGTCTGCTTCGTTTTTGGAGTAAATCATCTAATCACGCTTACCAGATTCTGCCGTCTTCTCAATCCACAGCACTGCTGACCCATTAAATCACTTCTCTCAGTTCAACTCGTGATCCTCAGACTCCAGCTGATGTTCTGGAGCTGTAAAACAAGGTGACTCTGACAGGAAGCAGTGAGTTAGCTGACTTGAGCTTTTTGCTTCGAGCTACATCAGCCTGGAGATAATCTGGACCATTAGTGTTGTTGACACACTCCACTTCATCTAATTCCCTGCCATTAGGGATTGACCAGTGCAGATAACATCTGATGTCTTTGTGTTATTAATTGTGGATTATCTTATGCAGCCCTTCTGCTAACTTATTTTAGTCTTCACTAATATAATTTCTTATATCATTGCGTTTAATCACTGGATGGTTTTGGCCTGCAGCTTTCAGCAAATTCTTTCAGGTTCATCGTTGATTTCCATATTCATGAAGAGAAAGTTCGCCGCAATAAAGCTGGCAGATGCTCCTTTGATACGAGAAAATGTTTTAATTATGATAAATGGGGTGGTTTTGACATTCAGACCTTGGAGAATGTTTAACCAGGTATGCAGCTGTAACAAATGTAAAAATAAGCTTTTAATTTCAACCTTCAAATGTTTTTCTCTCAGCTTCAAAGATTAGAAAATGACATTGAGTGCTATTTTAGGTCCACCGTACATGCTTCTTTTTATTTCTGTGTTTAAATTCAGTGATAGCATTTCTGTTACAATTAAATCTGATGTTCAGTGTTTGACATCAGATGAGAAAATGAAGGAACAAGCTGAAGTTTGTTCATTTAGTTACTGTTGTGAGTTTTTACATCATAATTAAACAAAAGACCCACATGCTTGACTGCTGAAGGACTGTATTGGACAATTATAATCATTATCATATCATACGGTTTTATATAGTTTGTACAAAGTACCATCTTTCACAGAAAGTAGTATTTCGTCTTGGCTCTTTGATGGTATTTAGAACAATATTACACTCAAAAATACATAATTTTCACCAATAATAATAATAATAATAATAATAATAATAATCAGGTATCTTTTGTAAATTTGTCTCTGAGGCTCAATGGGATTTATCTGTCTAAATAAAGGTTGAATGAAAATAATTACAAATAATAACTTTTTCAACATGTTTGTCAGCATTCTGACTTCAAGCAACATTTCTGTGGAACAAACCAAAATAAGATTTATTAAACACAAAGAAGGATCCTGGTGTGCAGAGGGAGACATTTTATCCACCACCTGGTGCCATGGCGGAGCCAGGGGGTGGCCAATGGTGACCATTGCTCCATAGATGAATTTTCAGCCACCACAAGAGCCACCCCAACCATTTCAGGAAACTATACATTTTAGCTAAATAAAAACTTTAAAGAATAGTTTCCTCAAAGGAACGGGGTTGTTGATTTACACATAGCCTTTAAGGTGGGGGCCATCTTGGCCAGTTTTTGATTGGCACCTTTCTTACACCTAGATTTAGGCACACAACAAAATTGGTGCTTCATTTATTTTTCAAGTTATCGGGCTAATAGCACGGAGATGGACGTGGTATTTTCCAATTCCTCCTCTTTGCTCTGCGATGGGGGACAGCAAAGCTGGGCACCGCTAATTAAAAAATTAGTTCCACAATTTCTAAAACGCTTATTAATTTTTTTAGGTCCACAATTTCAAAAGCACAAATGTCTTATGAAAATTAGGGGTAGCTAATCTAATCCGCTATTTACAGGTAGTCCCCGAATTACGAGCGCTCTGATCTGCGAGGTTCCAGACTTACGAGCTGCGAATTTTTGGAAAAAACGAAAAAAATACTGAGTTTTCATGTGTTTTTTCACTACAGTTAGCAAGTTAAGCATATAAACACACGTTTCCGATCATTTTTATGCACTCAAAAGTAGTTTTTAGATGAAAATAGAGTGTTTTTAGGTGCGCTGGCGAAATTTACGAGCGGACTTCCGGGTTGCGAATTTTTGGAAAAAACGAAAAAAATACTGAGTTTTCATGTGTTTTTCCACTACAGTTAGCAAGTTAAGCATATAAACACACGTTTCCGATCATTTTTATGCACTCAAAAGTAGTTTTTAGATGAAAATAGAGTGTTTTTAGGTGCGCTGGCGAAATTTACGAGCGGACTTCCGGGTTGCGAATTTTTGGAAAAAACGAAAAAAATACTGAGTTTTCATGTGTTTTTTCACTACAGTTAGCAAGTTAAGCATATAAACACACGTTTCCGATCATTTTTATGCACTCAAAAGTAGTTTTTAGATGAAAATAGAGTGTTTTTAGGTGCGCTGGCGAAATTTACGAGCGGACTTCCGGGTTTACGAGAGAAATGGCGGCCGTTCCAAATTACGAGATTTCCGGTTTACGAGCGCCCCCTTGTGACGGATCTCGCTCGTAAATCGGGGAATACCTGTATATATATATATATATATATATATATATATATATATATATATATATATATATATATATATATATATATATATATATATATATACATATATATATA
>JBBPBX010034721.1:7838-32456 GCA_038048925.1 Garcialebias charrua
CAAGAAGTTTCAGCGCATGTTCGCAGATTACTTTTAGTAAAACTGATTTAAGTATGCTACATTTTGATTTATTGGTACCACTTTACAATAAGGCGCCCCTTATAGATACGTTAATTTCTCTATAAACACTTTATAAAGCATTAATAACTTCTTATTATGCATTAAGGGTGACGGAGACAAAACTGAGCAGTTTCTTGACAAATACTGAGCCAAATCTGTTCACCTATTTATTTCATCTAGAGTTGTTCCATTAAACATTTCAGACTAAGTTACTACCTTGTAAGTACAATAAGCATTTGTAAACCTATTTCTTGAATCTCATACCATAGACATGCAAATGTGAGCCGGTATGACAATAAAAAAAAAAAAATCTTGAATCCTTGCATTATAACTATCTACAACTAATATTATATGCTAAAATTTTTTTTACAAATACTTATTGTGCTTATAAGGATTTGGCTCACTATTTGGCAAGAAACTGGTCAGTTTTGTCTCTCGGTCACCCTTAATTAATGCATAATAAACAATTATTAATGATTTTTAAAGTGTTTATAGAGAGAGGAATTAATAATCATCTATAAACTATTTATTAGCCATCTACTGTATAAGGGGAGCCTTATTGTAAAGCGGTAGCGATTTATCTATAAAATCTACAACCCAGTCCAGATTTTGGAAATACCTCTGGCTACAAAAAACACAAGAGTCAATCCAGCATTTGTCATCTGGACTGTACGCGTGCTAACCTTCATTTATTTTGCCTCACATTTTAGCAGCCAATGCAACTCTTTTCTCATAAGGCCATGAAGCTCCACTGTGATAATCCACATAAAACACAGTGAGAACTACAAAACAGCAGTGTGCAAAAACTGACTGCAGCCCAAACAGCAACTTGTGTGAAACACCCACACCCCTTCCTCAAATATGCTCACATTAACCGACCACTAAAGGCATGTTTAGTCTCATTCAGGTCTGCCTCAGTGCTGGAGAAGTACGAACAATTTCCTGCAAGATTCTCCCTCACAGGCTGGTGGCACGGGGGAGGGAAACTGGACTGAGCAAATAGATTTTTTTTTTTTAGGATGCATATCATTAAGACCGAGGCTTCCTGAAAAATAAGGAACATAACAGATTTAAAGTGACATCTGGTCAGAAATGATTGAATCTGGCAGAAATATGCACTGATTGTTATTCTACTCTCATCGTTGTCCTGTTAGTGTAACAAAACTAATGTTTTTCCTTCACAGCTTAAATGCACACGAACATAAAAACAAACCCAACTTTTCTGTGCGTTTTATAATTTAAAGCCATAATAATTTATGTTTTAAATATCCGTAAAGCCATTTAAACAGGCATAATCTTTTAAATTAATATTTTAGGTATCATCACCTCTGACAAAACAAACCCTACATATTTGATAGGGAAGAAGAGACGATGTGATCATTGATAAAACCGATGAACGCATTTGGTTTTCCTGTCCAAGTTGTGATTGAAAATTGCAAATATCTCATTTTGATGTTCCGTCAACTGGTTGTGCTATAGATAATCTATAATGTGAGTGACTGAGAGGCCCGAGGGGACAGAACTTTAACATCAACCCGTTTACCAGAGAGGAACACAGACTTTCTATTGTCATGTTGGTAAACAGATTAAATAAAGCCCTTATGTTTATTTGCAAAATAAACAAGAAGCAGATTCCACAAAGCCACAGGACAGTCAACCAACCCATCAACGATTGCGGAAAAGAAAGACCAATCAAGGTCGGTGCGCTGAAGACAGGAGGAGGCCTGCAGCTCCTCGGCTCACAGGATCTCCAGTCCTCCGTCAGGTGTCTGGCCCCAGTAGCCCTATCCACCAGTTTTCTGCAGTACATACCATTCATCAGAGCACACATCTCCTGACCGTGCTCTGTTTTCACGTTTATTTTGCTCACGCCCATCATCAGTCACCAAGAGTCCAAGAAACACAATCTGCAGCCCCGTGACGAAGGTCAGGCCTCCCGTCTCTTTCCCTGAACACAAGTCACTGACGCGGAGTGAATAAAAAGAATCGTGTACGCCAAATTTTAAAGCAGAACACAAAAAAACATTTCTCAGTGTTGAGTTAACATCACTCATTCCCCTGACTCGATCACACTCTTCTGTGCACACTTCCTGACTTTCTGCGCTCATCGTTCACTTCTTCCCTGGTTCCAGCTTCCTCCTACTTGTCCTTTCTCAGATGCAGTCCTGTCCAGCAGGTCCACTGAAGAAAGTGTGGGTGCACACACACACACACGCACGCACACACACACAAACAGCTTCATAATCAAACATATTTTTGAACACAAACATAATTCATCCTACACGGTGTTAATGAGCACTGTTTAGATAACACAATCTTACTAATCCAGGATATAAGATATGCAGGTGGAAGTTTAGTGTACTGAGTGTGTTGGTAGATGTGTATGGGTCCACTGTGGGCTGGGGGTGTTTGTCAGTTGGTCTCATAGGAGGAAAGCAGTGCAGCGTCCACAGGCTCCATGCAGGAGGGGCAGGTGAACGACCTCATCAGCCAGTCATCTATACAGTCCATGTGGTAGGTGTGCATGCAGGGCAGAAACCGGATGGGGTCTCCGTAAACAAAGTCCATCATACAGATGACACACCTGAGGAGGAGAGGAGCGAGTCTCAGTAACTTGTGTCGAAAACAGAACTACAAACATTTTAAAGACGGGCAGGAAACGACGGAAGAAATGAGAAATCAACCAAACACAGGAGCAGTGACGAAGAGTGAACAGAGTGAGATTATCACAGCTTTTAACCAGTCCAAGTTGTGTTTCCTAAAATATATCCATACGTTTCTGTTCTGAGCAGAATGAACTTTAATGGGAGGAAGATGATGGTGTGGATGTTTATTCAGCGCGATTCCCGTCCTGCAAATTTCAAGCTATTTCAACAAATTGTAAAACAAAACATTCAGCTCTTTCAGGACAATCCTGCTTTGTCTTTCAGTATTGGTGAAACTTCAGCTTTTTGAAATGTTTAGCCTTTTCTGCCATTTTTTCCCCCTCATAGAAAATGAATTGAGCTCATTTAACATCCTTTAATTCTTTATATGCGTTTACAACCTGCTCCTTTCACATTTTGTTCTGGTTCAGCCTCTTTCAGCTTCTTTGTGCAAATTTAAACCTTTTTTTAGCTACTTTCAGATTTTGTTCAGCTGTTTTGCACTCCTTTCAGCTTCTTCCAGCTAACTACAACAATTTTGTGCTTCTTCTAACTTCTTTAAGCCAGTGCAGCTTGTTATGCTCCTTTCAGTATTTTTCTGCTAGTTTCAACTTTTTCTGCTATGCCAGTTACTTAGCATTTTCAGCTAATTCCACTTTTTTTAGCTTATTTCAAGTATTTTCAGTCTAATTCAGCAAAAACGTGTTCTTTTTACTTTCTTATAATTTCCACTTCTTTCTATCTTTTTTAAAGTTACTTTTCAGCTGTTTTTTTGTGTGTGAATTTCAGCTTTTTTCAGATAATTTCCAGTTTTTGTGCTCATTTCTTCTTCTTTCAGCAAACGTGTTCTTTCTTATTTCTTCTGCTCATTGAAGCTTTTTCTAACTTTTCAGCTTTTTTTCTTTTTAGCATTTTTTTTAGCCAATTTCAACCATTTTAAAATAAATTCAAGTTTTTCATAGTAATTTCTGCTACTTTCAGCCTAATTAACTTCTTTCAGCCAATTCCAGATTGTTATGCTCCCTTCAGCTTTTTCTGCTATTTCAGCTACTTTTTAGCTGTTGTTGTGCTAAAGTTTGATTTTTCAACAAATTCCACTTTTTTTTTTAGCTCATTTGAGCTCTTTCCACTTCCTTCTGGTAGTTTAAGTGTCTTTCTGTCTTTTCAGCTATTTTGTTGTTGTTGTTGTAGCTAATTTCAACTTTTTTTCGTTAATTTACTAATCTTTGTGCTAAATTCTGCTTATTTAAACCTACTTCTGCAAATATATGTGTTATTTCTGCATTCTTAAGACTTGCTCTTCCATTTCAGCTACATTTCAACATGTTTTTAGCTAATTCCAGCCGTTTTTCCACAAAGTTATTCAGCAATAAGCATTCACGCTGCATTTTCACAGGAAATGCAACTCATCTAGATTTTTTTATTTCCCATGTAATGAAATGTATTTTTTCTTCTTCTTAATTTTAGGTGAAAGGAAACAGAATGGTTAAGACGTTTTAATCAGTGATGAGTTGGTGATAATTTTACTCAGCTCAAGGTTTCAACTCACTCTCTGATTTTCTTCTCAGAGCCATCTCGCCCTGGGTCATACACGCCCTTCGGCAGGTGCTGGATGAGTCCGATCCGTTGAGCGATGCGGACCTGCTCCTCTTCTGTCAGCTGAGTGGCCAGTCGGGCTTGGCTGGGCGTCGGGTGGTAGACGGGCACATGGATCTGCTCCTGCACACACAAAGTCTTATCATTTCTCCAATAAAAAACACCAAGAGTGGCATTCGTTTTATAATCAGACATTGTTTGCATTAAATGACTGTTTGTGGGGAATGTTTATATTCACTACATTAATAACGATGCAGGTCATCAAGCACATAATATCTGTAGTTATAAAATAAGGATTTTGGTTTCAGGCAGCAGGTGGTGTTGTTTCCACACAGCGTTCAGCATCAACATGGCCACTTTTACCTCACTTGACTTTTCAAGCTGCATGAAACCATATGGCATAAAACAAAGTAAATGCATGTTTGTTTGTTTTTACAGTTGATCAAATCAAAGCAATTTGCTTAGTTTGACTAATCTAGCACTTAAATCAATCATAAACGTTCAGCTCAGGTGAATCTCACTCTGAATCCTTCTGATGTCAGCCAGTGGGACACTTTTAACACCATGAAATCAGAGTTTGTTTGGTGCCTTATTTCATCTTCTATTTAAAAGAAACACTTAGGTTTATTTTAAGTGGACATATTTTTGTCTCTCCTACCACAGGCAGCAGTCAGAGCAGTGTGGGAAAAGTGGGTGGGAGAGCCGATGGGTCGTCTGAGCAAACAGCTGCTCACAACATGACAGGAGAAGAAAAACTTTTATTTATTTTTCATCCAGTTTGTTCTAAATCGATGGACTTTAGTGAGGCAAAGGCAACTCCTTCTAGATTGACCTGCATGAAACTCCTCAAGAGGAAGGTGTCCAGGAGACAACCTAATTTGATGAACAATCTCAAATGAGCTTCCCCCAGATGATGGACGTCCTCACTGTATCCCTAAGGTCACGGTTCAGTTCAGGGGCCAGGAAAGTCACTTAGGGTTCATGCACAGTTTACTTGTCTCCCTTCCTGAGCCCACACTTCAATCAAATAGCAGCACTCTGCTTTTACAAGGTGCCAAACATAAATTTCAAGCTGAAAAAACAAACAAACACAACAACAAACAAACAAACAACAACAAACAAACAAACAACAACAAATAGCTTAAATATCAGATCACTATTGACATAAAAAGAGCTCTTCCACTGATTACCAATGTACTCACAATCAGATAATCTTTTGATAAATTAATTCACATACATTTTTTGGAACAATGTCATAACTACCGGTACCTTTATTTATTTTTTTCATAAAAATTGTTTTCTGAAAAACAAACATTGCACGTAACAATGATGGGATTAGTTGTCAAAATAGGTAACCAAGTAGTGGTTTGGTTTTAGAAATCTGCACTTTTGTCTTAGTGTGCAATTAATAAGCAAAAGCAGATTCAGCTGTAGACTCTGTACACCATGGCTGACTGACTCAAATGACTACAACAGTTTAATTTTTGATCATACTGTGATTCAGGCGGAATTTTATTGCCGTTTATGTCAAATAATTTTATTGCTTTCTTTTAGCCTGTTTCTGCTGTAGTGAAAGTACTGTATTGCCTGATCTTGTGCAAAGAGCCGTATGAGCCGTATAAGTGAAAATGAGCGAACATAGGATTTTCCATGTTGTTGCAATTGTTTTAATTTTGTAAAAGGCGTCAAGAGACGCTTCTCCAGCTTCAGTCAAGGCAGTGACATGTAATGTTTGAAAGATATCCTTTTTCAAAAATAATTTAAAAAAATAAGTTTTTATGCTTTAATCTGATCAAAGGTATTTAAAACTATACAATACATGAAACTGTCCTTTTTTCTGGTATGTCAAACATTTTTAAATTGCCACAATTTCAAAATAAACCTAAAATAAGGTCTTGCAGACATGACTTTCGTATCATCTGTGTATTGCAAGATACCTCCCAACACCATCACTAATTAAGTTTTCTACCCAATGAATTTTGCAGACGTGTTATTTAGACTTTAGATTGGGAAGGGGGTGAATGTAATTAACTAACTGGATGAAATCATAGGGCTGTGCCAACCATTTCTGCTGGTGTCTGATTTAATATCTTGTCAACATAACTGAATGAGTGTAGGTGTTGTTTCCTTTCTGGTGGGGGAGTGAACAAAGCAGAGGGAGTTTCAGTTCAGGTTGGGGAGGTAATATTAGCAGACACCGTTAGACTTTGCCCATGTGTCGTTTTGTGTGTAGACTGTGTTCCGATGAGCATTTGGTGATTTGGTTTGTCCAGCAGATGGTGAGACGAGTGCTGAATCATCACTGATTAAGAACCCCCTAGTGCCTTTATTTCTGTGTGTGCATGTGCTTTTAACTCTTTGCTATGTCTCCAATCACACAAGTCACGTCCCTCAGATAAATATGACTACTGTCAAATAAATACAATAAACTCAGATAATTAACACTACAAACCGGATTCCAAAAAAGTTGGGACACTAAACAAATTGGGAATAAAAACTAAATGCAATGATGTGGAGATGGCAAATGTCAATATTTTATTCGTAATAGAACATAGATGACAGATCAAAAGTTTAATCTGAGTAAATGTAACATTTCAAAGGAAAAATATGTTCATTCAAAAATTCACAGTGTCGACAAATCCCAAAAAAGTTGGGACAAGTAGCAATAAGTGGCTGGAAAAAGGAAATTGAGCATATAACAAACAGCTGGAAGACCAATTAACGCTAATTAGGTCAATTAACTTGATTGGGTATACAAAGAGCTTCTCAAGAGTGTCAGTGTCCAGAAAGCATTGTCGGTGAACACAATCCACCGTGCCGTCCACCGTTGCCAGCTGAAACTCTACAGTGCAAAGAGGAAGCCATTTCTAAGCAAGCTCCACAAGCTCAGATGTTTGCACTGGGCCAGGGGACATCATCTCTTTCAGGGAAGACCCTGCATTTTAACAAGATAATGCCAGACCACATTCTGCAGCAATCACAACATCATGGCTATGTAGGAGAAGGATCCAGGTACTGAAATGGCCAGCCTGCAGTCCAGATCTTTCACCTATAGAGAACATTTGGCGCATCATAAAGAGGAAGGTGCGACAAAGAAGGCCCAAGACGATTGAACAGTTACCTGTATTAGACATGAATGGGAGAGCATTCCTATTTCTAAACTTGAGAAACTGGTCTCCTCTGTCCCCAGACGTCTGTTGAGTGCTGTAAGATTTAGGGGGGATGCCACTCAGTGGTAAAAATGGACTTGTCCCAAATTTTTTGGGATTTGTTCACACCATGAAATTTTGAAACAACATATTTTTCACTTAAAATCATACATTCTCTCAGTTTAAACGTTTGATCTGCGATTTGTGTTCTATTCTGAATAAAATATTAGATGTTGGCACCTCCACATCATTGCATTCAGTTTTTAATTCACAATTTGTTTAGTGTCCCAACTTTTTTGGAATCTGGTTTGTAAAATAAAACTAGGTGGTAATGAAGTATACTAGGGTAGTCACCTTCGACCCTCTGATAAAACTGAAAGTTATGCACCATAACTCATGTTCCCTGAAGGAAGGGAACGAGGTGCAACATACTTGCTTTGGGAATTGCGCCCCCGCGCGATTACCTGAAGGAATACAATCACGCCTTTTACGGCAGGGGGCGTCACCCCGCGTCAGAGGTACCGCCTTTCAGGTACTTAAGCGACTGACGCCCCTCCATCTTTCTCAGAAATTGCACTTCACCGAGCTTCCAGCATTGAAAAGGGCCAGCTATGTTGCACCTCGTTCCCTTCCTTCAGGGAACATGAGTTATGGTGCATAACTTTCAGTTCCCTTTCAGTTCGGTCTCTCGGTGCAACATACTTGCTATGGGAACGTAATTCATTCACGCCCTTGAAATGCTCAGCAAAATGCATGTGAGAACCTCCATCCTAAGGGACGGGCATCTCTTAGCTGCTTACTACAAGGAATGCAGAGAGCAGATGCCAAGAGGAAAAAAGGCCAAATGTGAGAGACATTCACATGATGTCTCACATGACCATTTATATATATAACACTAACTAGAAACAGCCCAAGCGTGCTCCAGTAGCATGAGTACTCATCGACTCCCATTTCCTTTTGAGCAGGAGGAGCGATGTTTTCTTCCTTCGTTGTTGTTTTCACGGCTTGACTGACAAGTGGAGCCCATCCTGATGTAGGAGATCAGACAAGGAGAGGGGAAACCTTTCCATTATACGTCTCCCAGGCAAAGAACATAAACATCAAGGGAAACCCTTGTGAATGTTATTGCTGCTTGTGTCGGGACAAAGCAACCAAAACCTTAGGCTTTCAGCCAGTACCTCTCAGAGGCCAGGTTGAGAGTTGCCACAACCCTGGACGTGGATGTAGAAGCTGTCCATGTGCCTGAGTCAGTAGGTCCCTGTGAGGAGGCAATTGCCATGGTGTTCCTGACAACATTGAGATCAGCTTCGGAAACCACGGTTTCTGTGGCCATCTGGGAGCTATGAGGATCAAGGAGAGTGCTTCCCGTCTTACCCGTTCCAATGTCGCCCCAATCAGAGGGACAGGTGGAAAGGCGTAGTAGAGCACTCCTGCTGGCCAATCATGTGCCAGATCGGCTATTCCCAACAGAACATCTGTCTCCTTCAGGGAGAAATAGAGGTCACAGTATGAGCTAACTCTGCAGGCGAACAAGTCCACAGAGGTTCTGTCGAAACGTGACCATACCTGTTCCACGATCCGTGGGTTCAGGCTCCATTCCGATGCCAACAGAGGCCCTCTTGAAAGGGCATCCGCTCCATAATTCAGATCACCAGGGACATGAGTTGCCCTAAGTGACAGAACTCTTGGAGCACACCACGTAAGCATCCTCCGTGTCAGATCAAGGAGGGCCCGGGATCTCGTCCCTCCTTCTCTGTTGATGAAGGACACTGTGGTCCTGTTATCTGATTTTACCAGGATATGATGTCCGGCAACTAGACCTTTACTGAACAATAATAATAATGTCTTTTTTCTGTCATCTGTGTATGTTTCCCATACACAGACGAAATTCGTCTCTGCATTTAACCCAACCACCACCAGGTGGTGCAGTGAGCAGCCAGAAAGCGCCCGGGGAGCTGGAGAATTAGGTGTGCACTCATAGACACCCCAAGGTGTGTAGTGGCCGGGGCGCGAACCCGCGTCCTTCGGGTCCCAAGTCGGAAGCCCTGCCACTACACCATTTTTTTTTTTTTATAGATGGCCTCCCTTCACACCTTATAGCCATCCTCTCACTCCAATATGTATTTTTTTTATAGAGAAAGAAAGAAAAGAGAAAGTGAGACAACAAAACAACAATTATCCACAAAAAGAGCACAAGGCGAACACACCAAACCTCCGTCCACAATCCTGCAAAGCACATGACAGAACACAGCAACGAAACATACAAGCATAAAGACTGATAATATTCATGACCTTGCATTAGATTTCTATATATAAACATACCCATACCTACAAATATATAGACAGTATATATACATATATATTTATATTCATTTATATACCCATCTACATATATCTACATATACATCCCTACATCCATTTGTGTGTGGTTGTGAGCATGCATAAGTGAATAAGGTTCCTCCAATAGAACATTTAGTAGCGATTGTGAAGCATCAGAGATCTGTCCCCCCAAAGCCCGAGACAGACGAAAGGGCGATCAAAGCCCAAGACCCCAGGAAGGACCCCGAGCCCAGAGTCCCCAGGACCACCCGAACAGGACGAGCCACTCGTCCACTCCCCAGATCCGACCAAGGGGAAGAACCGGACGAACCCCACCAGGGACCACACACAATGACCCCCCGGGTCAACAGCGACAAATACACAAAAAACCGAGAGACTCCAGGTGAGAGATCACCTCAAGGGAGTGTGACAGCGCCTGCTTTATGCTTCCAGCCAGAATTACCAAGTGGTCCAGGTAATTCAAGACCCTGAGTCCTTGATTCCTAAGAGGGGTCAAGGCTGCATCCAGACATTTAGTAAATGTACGCGGAGCAGTCTTTAAACCGAAGGGTAAGGCTTTGAATTCATAAGCGTTACCTTCGAATGCAAAATGGAGGAACTTTCTGCGTCTCCTCCACACGCCTATATGGAAATAGGCATCTTTCAAATCCATTGTACATGCGTAGTCTCCTGGTCTCACAGACTGGAGAACTTGCCGCAGTGTAAGCATCCTGAACTTGAAAGTTTTAATTCTTTTATTGAGAGTCCTGAGATCCAGAATCGGTCTCAAGGAACAGTCCTTTTTGGGCACCAGGAAGTACTTGCTGTAGAGTCCGGAGCCTAGTTTGTGTCCTGAGACCAAACTAATCAATCCCTTTTTCAGCATCGTTGAAACTTCCTCCCTTAGCACGTGCGCGCGTGCAGGGTTGATCTTAGATTGCAACACCCCTGAGAAACGGGGTGGTCTCTTTGAGAACTGCAACTTGAGCCCGTGACGTATTGTTGTCATGACCCAATCATTTGGCAGACACGCCTCCCAGGCCTGCGCATGCGCGCTGAGCCTGGATGGCATGTTGAATTGTAGCTCCTCGTGTTTCAGGTCTGAGGGGGTGACCTTTGACCCCTCTCGTACCCTTTCGAGCAGGTTGCTCGGCCCAACAGAAGATATTGCGAGATCAGGCCGTATTCTGCGAATCTCGTGTATCTTGCTGTGGTTTATAGTTCGACCGTGAGGTCTGGGTTTTATAAAAATGGGACTCGAGTCAAGAACCAGGGCAGTCTGTGCTTTGGTACTTTTATTTTTGTACATGTCTGAAACAGTGTCTGTTTTGTTTACATATACACAGTGCTGGGCAGCGCTAGCCTGGTTAAAACCAGACCCTGTCCTTCACTTCGCTTCAGACAAGGGTCTGGGACCTCTCCATTGACAACCAATTCTTGCTGGAGGCGTGGCCTCTGCTGATGGCTGCTCCCCCGTGGTCTGCTGAACTTGACTTCAGCTCCGCCTCCTGCTGAATTTTCTCTCGCTCCGTTGCATATTGTGTTTATATGTTAATAAAACGTCCTAATAAAATAAAATAAAACCATGGATCGCTGGTCCAACACACCAGAAGACCAGGAAATCTGATGGGACTCGGGCAGCAACTTAAAACCTGACTTTAATTCTCTCGTGACAACCTGAGGCATTTCCTTGTTCAGCGGAGGGAGGAGGAGGAGGGAGGAGGGAGCGAACACTTGACTTTTGGGAAAAAAAACAAAAGAAAACTCCAGATAAGGGATTAAGAAGGGGAAATTAATAAATTTGTGTCACATATAAAACAGTCCTGCATCGCTTTGCATCGCTTTGAATGAGAACATGCGGCTGCTCGCTGGCTGCGCGCTGGGACAGGTGGGGGCATTTCCTTATCAGCGGAGGGAGAGGAGGAGGAGGAGGAGGGAGGAGGGAGCGAACACTTGACTTTTGGCCAAAAAAACAAAAGAAAACTCCAGATAAGGGATTAAGAAGGGGAGATTAATACATTTGTGTCATTTATACAACAGTCCTGCATCGCTTTGCATCGCTTTGAATGAGAACATGCGGCTGCTCGCTGGCTGCGCTGGGACAGGTGGGGGCGTAGGTTAGGGGCCAAAAACTCTGCCCCTTCTGTTCTCTGATTGGTCCGGTCAAAAATCTACCGGAGAAATCGTTGTCTATGAGAGAAGTCCCAGACTGTGCAGTGAAGGGAAATGAGAATTGAGCGGAGCTGTGCAGGAAGGCGAGGGCCAGGCTAGGGCAGCGCTAATCCCAAAATTAGTTCCGCTATTTATAAAGCATTTATTGATTTATTTAGGTCCGTAATTTCAAAAGCACTTATGTATTAGCAATGCTAGCGGACGCTAATGCTAACACGCTAACCACCATTTTGAAAAGGGCAAATGCAAAATACTTTTTTTAATCCAGCAGATTTGACCATTTGAACCGGTTAAGCTCAGAATCTGCTGGATTTAAAAAAGTATTTCGCATTTGCCCTCTTCAAAATGGCGGCCGCAAATGGCGAAATACTTTTTTTAATCCAGCAGATTTGACCATTTGAACCGTGGCTAAGAAAGCTTACCTGCCTATCACACTGGAAGGTGTCCTTGAGCGTGAAGCCCTCCTGGATAGCAGTTCTGATATAACTATGTCGGCCAAGCTGTTCGAGGAACTGAGGACCGCCGCTAACGGTGTTGACAGGCAAATACCCTTTGAGAAATGTGCTATTGAACTGCAGGGTCTCGCAGAGACGAGAACAACCCTATCAGCTATAGCTATGGTTCACATGCAGATTGGCAAAATGACACTACGCCACCCAGTGTTTGTGTCTAAACTTGACTCATTGCCATTTTTGGTTGGCCAAGATTTTATAAACCGCTTTGTCGCGATTATAGATTATGGTCAACAGAAAATGTGGAGCACAGTGAGAAAACCCCTGCCAATAAAAGTGCTTCCTAGTTGTGATACAGACTGCCTAACCGCAGGTACCGCAGAGGACAAAAGGGACTGCTCATCAGAGGACGAGAGCCCGGTAAGTGAACCTTCAACTATAGGTGAGACAGAAGAGACCCAAAAGTTGGACCAAACTCTGGCCCAACAAGAGAACCTCCTCTGTGAGCTGACACTTTCAGCACTCACTGAACAAAACCTACCACAGGTAGTGAAAGGTGTGGAGGTCCAAGGATCCCACACCGAAGACACTGTACTGTCCTCTGAGACGGGTAAATCGGCTATCAGCCAAGCTTTCGATGAAACCTTGGTTCATGGGCATTTGAGTCCAGAAAATGACAGTCGACCAGGCGCTGACAGTCACTTGGACATCATTGTTACAGATTTCGAGGACCCCTCATCGGACAAAATGGGGGCAAACTCACACTACCTACCACAGGTAGAAAAAGGTGTTGAGATCCAAGGATCCCACACCGAAGACGCTGTACTGTCCTCTGGGACAGGTAATTCGGCTATCAGCCAAGCTTTCCATGAAACCTTGGTTCAGGGACATTTGTGTCTAGAACTAATCAGAAATGACATAGTTTTTACAGACTCAAAGAGCCCCTCTTCAGTCAAGAAGTGGGAAGACACACACAACGACAGTGACCCGTCGCAGTCTGTACAATCAGACACACCTGCGACTGCGCCGACGGTTGTGACACACCTGAATTACACGGAAAGAGGTAAACGTAGGAAGATACGTTGGCCGAAACCTAAAAGGTTCCTGTGTACAGTCTTCTCTCAGCTGCGCGAACAGCTTAAACTAAACGGTGGCATCCTAACTTGTGCCCATGGACGGACATCCTCACCTGTGTTCGTGGTCCCCCATGACCAAATAATGTCTATTCCTGTCATCTGCGTATGTTCCCATACACAGACGAAATTCGTCTCTGCATTTAACCCAACCACCTACCAGGTGGTGCAGTGAGCAGCCCGAAAGCGGCCGGGGAGCTGGAGAAATAGGTGTGCACTCATAGACACCCCAAGCTGGGTAGTGGCCGGGGCGCGAACCCGCGACCTTCGGATCCGTAGTCAAAAGCCCTGCCACTAGACCATCTTGAGGGGGGTGATGTTAGGCCATGCCAAAGACAAAGATTTGAATGTACACCTCAGAAACACTTTTGCTTTCGCCCAGAAAAACCTGGAAAAATCCGCTGAAGGACGCAAGGCGTACTATGACCAGAAGGCCTCTCACAATGAACTCCAAGTGGGAGACAGAGTCTGGTACTATACGTTCGCCCCAGCAACCGGGAAAGGAGGGTCCGAGACCGGAACTCTCGCCCGCAAACTAATGCCCAGGTGGACTGGACCTCATCTGATAACAGACAAAGTGTCCTCAGTCGTCTACGAAATCAAAATCAGCAAAGGCCGCAAAGAGCCAATTGCTAAATGGGTACATCGAAATCAGATCAAACCTTACAAGGCGTTCAATGACTCCACAAAAGACAAAGATCTCACAAACTCACCGACTTCATGGGATAATAAGGTCGTCCAAACACAAGTTAGTAAATAAACTAATCAGGTTTAAACTACCGTATTTTCCACCCTATAAGTCGCATTGTCCAATTTGAACTTAGAAACGCTAAGCCTAAAACCCACAACAAAAAACTAACCTTAACAACCGTTTAAATCCACGAGATTTAATTTGACCTCGGTCATAAAGTTGAGACCTGTTTTCTTGTGTGTTGCACTTTGGAATCTGACGACAAGAGTGTGTCGAAGCAGTGAAACGTTGTTTCCTTGTTGTTTAGTCATTACTGTTGTCATTATTTGAGATATTGTTTTGGTTCTGAACACTCCCAGCCAAAAAGGTTTTGTATTAACATTGGTTAATGAATGATATGGATTTAACTATGCCAACATGCAGTTCGTTTTGTTAAATCTCAATCGTCGAAGAGTCAATGTAGTTTAAAGCTACTCAAGGTACCATAAACTACACTGGTCTCACAATTTCTAAATTGAACCGATTCGATCGTTTCTATTCTAGATTATCTATTCATTTTGATGAGTCTCGCCATAGACTTCAAAATTTATTAGGAATACCAAATCCTACGTCGTTCGTCTAAAAGACAACAGACATTTAGATCAAACTATATTTCATTTTTTATTTTAGTTTAACCTAAACTAAGTAATGAATGGAGGAATAGTTTGGAATTAGAGGCCTTCGTTACAGAAGCCCTCCAAAATTTTATAGGTATAGATCCCTATTTCTAATTTTACAGAATTGATCCACCCCTTAATTGGTAATTGTAGCTGATCTAAACCATGATAGCTTACATACCAGGTGCATATAGGTAGGGCCTAATGTAAAATCCCAATCATAAGCCCACCTAAAAAACCACATAATTGCATGACACATAGAACCAGAGTGGCACTGACTGGAAGCCAACCAGCCAACAACCTTCGATGTGGGGACCTGCAGCTCCAACGCTTGGTCTTCAACCTTCATCCAAGGGTCGCCTCCTCTGCGTCAATCGAGGGATCCCCTCTACATGCTGATTATGAAAACAATTGTTGCTGATCAATCAACAAAACTAATCATTGTGGAATTACTTCTTTCATTCATTCATTCAACCTTTATTTATACAGGCTAGCCTCGTTGAGTCACGGGGACTCATTTACAAGAGGGACCTGTCTCACTCACACCAAACAACCATCCACTCTCACACTCACACCTAGGGTCAATTTAGAGTCACCAATCAGCCTAACAAGCATGTTTTTTGGTCTGTGGGAGGAAACCGGAGTACCCGGAGGAAACCCACGCATGCACGGGGAGAACATGCAAACTCCACCCAGAAAGGCCCCGGACCGGGATTTGAACCGGCAACCTTCTCGCTGAGAGGCAGCAGCTCTACCAGTTGTGCCACCGTGCTGCCCAAATTACTGCTGTGGAATTACCGCTGTGGATTATAAGACTTTGTTTTCCAAAGGATTAAAAGCTTACCGCAATGGGATTACCTCCGAACAGTATGGAAGTTCCAAAAACTTTATGGGATTATAAATTTTGATTTTTCTTTTCCACTTGCTGGATTACTTCAAGATCAGAGACAGTTCAAGGTTTCCTTTCGTGTTGGATCTCATCCCCAAGGACTGGCGATGACTTCCAAAAGGGGGAGATGTAGTGGGCATGACCGTGCCCGCTCTGATACACCTTTGTATTTTTGAACTGTTCCAGAGATGACTTTTACTGACCTTTCAGTAACCAGACATTTAACACAGTTTATTTTATTAGTTTAAATCAAAGGACAGATTCACTCAAAAAGAGACTATTTCTATCTTGGATTTTGTTCTAATACAAATATAATCAGAAGCATCACATGTGTTTATTCATGAGCAGTGTTGTAGTTTACAATATATCATGATCACATATGTTATATGCTGTGTTATTCTGTAATGTGAAACATTACTGTGTCACTCCTGCTGTGTTAAAGTTGAAGGCTCGGGTCACAGAGGCCCGGCCGTTTTGTTTAGAAATGAATGAGACAGTTAATCCGTTGTTTTCGTGAGAACAACTCCAACACCCTCTAAACAACTTCTCTCTGCTCTGACTCTCACCTTGAACCCTGATAACGTTAAAGTGAAGTCTTGACGTGTCTCTAACTCTGCTCGCTGGTCCACGGACCAATGAGGAAGCCGTGTTCTAATCTCAGAGCTTCTACTAAGGGTTCTAAGTTTCCTAAAAACAGTAGTTCCTGTGAGGAAGGAGAGATGTGAACTTACTCTTCAGAGTTTGAATGGACAGAGACCTGAAAGCTCTCTGCCTTGGAAGCTGATGTAAGCTGCAGTCATACGCCAAAGACTGGCTTATTCAGCGAAGAATTTATGGACGCCTCCATAAATTCAATAGAGCTAAAGAGCTCCAAGTTCTTAATGAACTTTCTTTGAGAAACATCTCGTCTTGAAGTCAACCAGGAGCGGACACATTTTCTGATGATCCAAGCGGAACCCAGGAGACGTTGGAAAGTAAACAACCAGTTCGGACGAACTGGGCCTGAAGGACTCTGTGCATCTGAAAGGCTGGTGCCATCTCTTTACCAGACTTCTCGTCTGTGAAGGTAATGAGTCAGCGTTTACAAACGTACCTGGGATTTCAGCAGAAATCTGATGGGAGTGTCACTTCTGGTAACATGCTCAAGACAATTTCCTTTAAACCATCTCTCCATCTCTCCTCCTATTTCTTTATCCCTCTCAATCTATCTGGTAACTATATTTAAGCTAAAGAGCCACAGACTAAGTATAATGACATCCTGTATTTATGTCTGTTGTGTTGCAATTTAAATGTGCTGACGTGTTAAATTGCAAGAAAGTGAAATCATGTCAATCAAGTGTAATGGTGTTAATTTAGTTGATTTATTTTAAATAAATGGTAGTGTCTTTGACATACCAAACTAAGTTAACGTCTGTCACTTAATGGCTTTATTTATTTATCCATCATAAAGATCACAGAAATATTGGGTAAACTGAAAAAGAAAAGAATCCGTGAAATTACTATTCAATCTGAATAAGTAAATTAATTAAGGTAAAGAGGTCAGCTTAATACTGACCCCCCCAAAATCCTTTACATCTGGGTGGCACCGTATGTGTTTAAAGACACAATATGGTGGTTATCCTCATGTTTGCTTCAACCGGTTAAGCTCAGAAAAACCTTGTGCTATAAAGTCAGCTAAGAAATATATTTTTCTCAGCAAAGAAATAATTGTTTTTACCGTGTTTTCATGGAAAGTCCTTATCTTCTGTGGCCGTCGCGGCCGCCATTTTGAAGAGGGCAATTGGCGAAATACTTTTTAAAATCCAGACGCGTCGCGTAGGCCGCTGAGAAACATCCATAAGTTCACCCTCCATGTTAAAAACTCTTCATCTGACTCTTCGAAAACAAGCAATAAGGCTGCAGAGTAACACACTGGCTGCTAACTGAGAGCGCTCGCTCTATGAGGGGACGCTTTTTTGTCACGGACCACATCTGACGCCGACAGGATATGGTCTGTTAGCAGTCGTCCGGGCCTGTAAATTAAGTTTTTTTCGTTTTTACTGATAGATAATTAGTTATTAACGGTACTGCATTTTAAATAAAAATAGCGCAAATCCGCTTATGAATTATAAAAGTTAGTCAAACCGCTGTAACGCTGATAAATTGTTTAGGTACGCTATAAGCGGATTAGCGCATTAGCGCTCCCTGGCGGGCTGGCGCCCACCTTTGCATATACAGTAGGTGAGTCATGTTTGGTGCGCTCACACATGTCACCAGCTCCTCGTGATTCTCTACAAGCAGAGACTGGGACCAGAAAGTTAGGTTCCCGTTACCTCGTGGACGGACGAACCTGTAAAATTATCAGTTCGTCCTGGTTCATCAGGTCCGGAACTGGTTTCCGTAGGAAGAGGTCGAAGCAGCACTCGGACGGTACTGCGAAGCCTCACAGTCCCCAGTGGGTCTCTTTCGTGGGAGACCACGTGTGTTTTCCGTTGGTGGGGCAAATTTTTTCCTTGGCAAACCCTCGCGGAGGGCATCCGCTTGTTTGCGTCTTTGTTCCAGCCTTGTCTGGACACGTTCCAGGGCTCTTCCGAAGAGTCCCATCGACTCGATCGGGTGCTATAGGAAGGTGGACCTTTGGTTTTCTGGGAGGTCCGACAGCCTTAGCCAAAGATGGCGCTGGGCGACAACTATTTCTGCCATTGCTTTGCCCTGGGAAATAGCCACTGTCCACATCATGCTGAGCACGAGGTCAGAGGCACGGCGGACCTCCTCTAGGCCTCGGTTGTGGCTTGCTCGTCCTTTGTTAGCTGGATATCCTGTAGCTTTTCTGCCAGGTAGGCCTGTACCATGCTCGACGTATTCATTGCGCAAGCCACGAAGCCTTGGGCCTTGTAGCACCTCTCGAGTAGTTTCTCCGAAGCGCGATAGGCTTTGCTGGGCAACGTTGGTTTCACCCCCGTGGCTGTGGGGGCCAGGTGAGCCGCCAGAGACTCCTCTATTGGGGGTGCACTGGCAAGGCCCAGAGCCTCCATTCCCGCGACATCCAAGAGTCGGGACAATGGTAGCATGATGGGAGCCCTGGGTTCCGCCCAGGAGCGTTTGAGTTCCGTTAGAAAGTCCGGAAAAATTGGCATTTTCTGCGACGTTGTCAGTTGCTTCGCGTAGAAATAGTTTCCCGCCAGCCTCGTAGCCTGTTGGCGAGGCGTGGGGTCCGGCCACGTGACCTGCAGGGCATCAGCGGCCCTATGGCACAGGTCAAACAGGGCAGGCACCGACAAGTCCGGTTCCGGAAGGTTCTGCGCCAGGTTCTGGGAGGAGTGAATAGTTTCTCCCTTGTCACCATAGTCGGCGTCTATGTCGGACACTTCTGGCGTCGAGTCTTCGACGGCAAGAGAGTAGTCCGACACGTTGTCCTCTCCGACCCGGCCACTGCACTCCAGGTCCACGTTTTCAGGCTCCGGTTCTGGAGCAGGCAGGTTAGTGCGACCTTCAACGCAGCGGTCCTTGCCATAGATTTGGCCAAAGTGTCCGTGCGGCGTTTCCTCACTGTGGTCGTCATTCGACGACAATGGGGGCAGGAGTCGGGGGATTCCAGCACTTTCCTCGCATGCAGGATCCCTAGGCAGACAAGACAGGCCTCGTGGGTGTCCGTCGCCGAAAGAGAGTAGCCGCTGGGGCATGGGCGCGAGCGAGGACTCGTCATCCTGGTTTTCTTCTTCTTTGTACTCCGTTTTCCTTTCTCGGGAGCCATGTCCGGAGACGAGAAGAGTAGAAGTTGGTCCTAGTTTCCTTTTGTTCGAAGCAGTCTTCTCCGTCGTCTTGCTTTCGCTAGTAGACTGCTAGTTGGATTAGCAGAAGATTGTGACGCAGTTAGCGTCGTCGAGCGAAGCTGTGGGAGAGAAGAAAACTTCTGGTAAGTAGAAAAATGCTGGACTAGCTTTCGCCAGCCCAGCAGTACGCAGGAAAATTCTCTCTGTACGCTTAGTGTAGGGTGCTAGCTCACCTCAATCAAGCGACGCGACAACAGAGAGGTCCCGCAATGTTCAGGTGTTTCAGCGAGGTGAAGGGCAAAAAAGAGAAAGATGGAGGGGCGTCAGTCGCTTAAGTACCTGAAAGGAGGTACTTCTGACGCAGGGTGACACCCCCTGCCGTAAAAGGCGTGATTGTATTCCTTCAGGTAATCGCGCGGGGGCGCAATTCCCATAGCAGGTGTAACCCAGTCAACTTTGGTGCTTCTATTTCCTCAATTTTATGCTTTTACCTTGTCCACTGTTTTGGGACTAAGTGTGAAATCTCACGAGATTTCACGGGATTTGAGTTTCATAGAAAAACATGGCTCCTCCCATCATTTGGGAGAGCAGGTGTGTGTGACTGAGGAAGTTCAGAGCTGCTGCAGCTTTTAGATGTCTCTAAGCTGTGAGAAACTGCTGTTTTGTGTTTAAAAGACCAGAAACAAGTACTGTAAACTGGCCAGGTTTCTATGAGGGAGGCCAGATTTCCTATGATGGAGGCCAGGTTTCCCATGATGGCGAGCTACCACTAGGCTTCAGGCCCAAAGAACCCGGAGCCAGAACCTGAGTTGTCTTGTGCGGTAGGAGATGCTGTGGCCTGCTCCCTACACACACACCCAAAAACCTTTACAAGCGTTAAAGGCTCCTGAACATTTATTTGGTCTTCATTGACTACATTTAAACCCCTCAATCTTATCTGGACTATTGCCCTGGCCTTGGTATTTCATGAACTGTGGGATTAATACAAGCATTTGGATTTAGTCTGGATAATTTGGGAGATCTGTTCATCTATTGAAATATTTTGTTTATTGGTACAATGAATGGATTGATGACATTGATGACAGTTGTTTTTGTTTTGTTTTTGTACATATTGTAAATACTGTATCATATTTAATACAAAGCACCTTATGCACTGATTTTCTGTCCTTGTGTTCTTAAATACAAATGCAACCATGACCCTTCATGAGGCGAACATTAGAACCTTCTGATAACTGGCCTGCTACTAATACTTTTGAGTGATCACCACTTTGTCTGATCTTTAGCATTTACATCATATATGCTACAATATTTTATGGCGAGCTAGCCAGGAGGGTTATTTGGTTGTTTAATCTGTATTTTTGGTTCATTTGGCTATCTTGCATGATGGATGTGTTTTTGCAATGTGGTATTAAAATCCCAAATGCTGTCTTGGTAGAGGGCATATCAGTAAGTGACAGTAAGGATGAAGTTTTTGACTTTTTAAAACAGTATGGCAAGATTAATAGATTTGAAATAATTTCTGAACCTGACTCTGAATTTCATGAGTCACTAGTGGTCGAATTTTGTTCCAGTGCCGCTTTAGAAACGTTACGGCCAAAGTTACCATACACTTTGGAATTAGAAGATCACACTGGTACTTTTTGTATTTCTGATTTACCTACTGTCTGCACTACACGTGCTGTGCAAAGCAGAACCTCATCATGTCTATCTGATCTGCAGAACTTGGCTAAACTGACTGGTTTGGATTATGGTGAAGCAGTGTTGTTTTTGTTGACGTAACGTTAACGAAAAATTTTCGTCAACGCCCCCTTTTTTCATGACAATAATGAGACTGTAACTAAAAAAACTTTGCTCTTTAATGATTAAAACATGACGTAATTTGTGTAAGTTTTCGTTGACGAGACGAGACTTAACGAAAATGTTAGTCTGTGGTCCGTCAATAATTTATATTTCTGCCTATAATTATATTCTGTGTCGGAAAGTCAGCTGTTTGGTCACGCCCACCACCACCGCGGTGCTGCTGCGCCGCGCGCTCACTCACTGTGACTTCCTTTTCAACCTGGACCATGGCAGAAGCTGCACGTTGCATGAAGGGGCTCGGTGCACTGCCCAGACACTCTCAGCGCACAATAAAATCTGTGCGCGCATCCAAATTTAACTCGTCAGCTCGCAGATACGCTTCAACTTATAATGATTAATGGACAGCGATTACATCCAATCACATTGAAGCTCGCGTTGTTTTGCCCAATCATTAACAGGAAAGGCGGGTCCAAAACAGCAAGCAAGCTTGTGTGCGGCTTCACAGTCAATCATGTGGAAGACAGAGTTCGTCAAACCGGGACAAAATACTGTATAGTTTTACTTTAGAAACAAGTGGCGCACTGCCTCAATTTCTCCTCCAACTCAAGTGTCTGGCACCTCCTCTGACTGACGATGTGTCCTCCTTTTGGAGCGAATCATAGCGCAGGTATGTGGAAATGATTTCAGCAGTAAAGCATCTCAGCGACTCAATTTAAATTAGTGTCAAAACTACAGATTTTAAATCTCGTTGTTAGGTCAAGTAAACTCAGAGTTATGATCAATAGTCCACACCATGTCTTTTATCTGAATGAATGAAGCGTGCGTGTTACAGTGAGAAGCTGCGCCCCCCCACCCCTCCTCTCACACACAGACACACACACACACACACACACACATAAACAACGTCCACCCTCAGATATATTTATTTGAGGCTGACAGTTTAATTTAAAATGTTTAATTTAAGACTGTTTAATTAAGAAGGTTGATTTTCCCTCTGAGGAACATGAATAAATAAAGTTAAAGGGTTAAAACTGTAATTCAAATTAGATAATAAAGTAAACAGGTTTTTGAGCTGCGTGCATTCAGCTAAGAGCTGCAATATAAAGAATAAAGATCAATTCATTGTGAAATGATTCTTTATGTTTGTTTTTTTTCATTTTAAGTGGGGCAAATCACTTATATTAAAAGCAAACTCATGGAAGTTGCTGCTGTAATCTGATTCTTTTAATAAGCCATGTAACTTTCTATGATCCCAGATTTATAACAGGCAAGCACGTCCTGGTGTTGCTCAGTGGTCGTCAGTTTGCTCAGAGAGCTTGTGTGTATGCCCAGACACGTGTCAGGAATGCATCTGATTTGTGATTAAGATCATGGGGTCAGCTTTTCTAAAGGAAGGATGACAGATATCTGCGTGAGCCACGTTTACTGTGGGGGGATGTGGTGAAGCCCATTGTGTGTACTCTTCTAATTACTAAGACATAAGCTTCTTTCTGCTATTTTAGATAATATATATTATAATATTCAGCTGTTATTAGCTAATTCTTGAACAAATGGCATTCACACAGTTAATCTTAAAGTCCATGACCCACCATGTTTTCAAATTGCATCGCCATTAATATTTATTAGTTTATTTAAAAATAATACAGGAGCGTTTATTTATATTGTAGAGAAATAATGCAAAATGTGTTATTTCATGATTTATAGCAGATTTTAGCAGAAGCTCCGGGAAGATCTGCCCCTCTCCAAATATGGGCATTCACATCACTAAAGATTCCGCCTTGGAGTTACAGGCGGAGTTTTAATAAGCCTTCATCAACTTCCATGACCGCTGCTCAGAGAGAGGAAAAAAAAAAGAGAAGCGGTTGCTCACTGATGTCTGTCATATTCTGAGCAGCATCCACGTAGACATACTAGTTTAATTCGCTTGATCGCGACAAATTCATTCATTTCCGCATCGCCTTTTTATTCTCTCCCCTGACCAGACAGGTCGGGAGTAGAAAGGCAGCCGCAGCGCGGAGCTCTGTCGGTCTGGATGTACCATCGCGCGCGGGCTTCCCCGTGCTCTCTGTGCTTCCCCGTGCTCCAGCAACAAGGCTGGACAGAACCGAGCCCCAGCACGAACTTCAAAGCTGACCCGCAGCGGAACGGGGAGCCAGGGAGAAGCCGCACGGCTCGCTCCTCTCTGGGCAGAGGAGAGGAGAGCAGCCAGCAACAGTCGCAGCGGTGTTATATCTTATTAAAAAGGTCTATAAAATAAATAATAAATAAAAGCAGACCACTGGTCCAGTTGTACACAAAAATGCACCAGGAAATATGCAGTTTTACTCTCACTCTCATAAACCTCCATGGAAACTCACTCCTACCTTCTGCCTTGCTTTCTGGGTGGAGATCAATGTAACGAAAGGCATGACCCTTCGGGACTTTTCGGCCAGGTTTCCGGATTCATTCGGGAGTGGGTTGTTTTTTTTTTTTTTTAACCCTCGCCTGGCCCAAATGCAAAAATGAAAATAAAATTCATAAAATACTACAGTAATTCTCCAATATGGTGAATTGTTACTGTCACGGTGGGTGTTGTCCTTTAAGATTCTGCTCTCAGTTTACTTCAAGCCCATTTCTTCCAGAAGAGAAGAGACATTACTTACAGGATTTCAGAGCAAATTAGCATCTCTTGGGGGAGGGATGTTTGTATGTGAGCACAAACAAAGAGAGTCGGGTCGGGCCCCAAGGTTTTTTTTCTTGTATCAACATTATGCTGGTGAAGATTCTCAGTCGTCCAGGACATGATAAATCAAAAAAGGCGTTCAATACAAGATAATAATAATAATAAACTTTATTTGTATAGCACCTTCCTACAATGCCTTGCATTGACCAAGGTGCTTAACAGGACAGAAAATATAAAAAACCGGTACAATAAATCAGTGAAAATAGAATAAAAGTAACAGCAATAAAAGGAGGCAATGGAAATAAAAAAAGCTACATACTAAAATACCAAAGTAATAAAAGTTACACACTGAAAGCTTTTTTGAACAAGTGGGTCTTCAGTCTGGTTTTGAACAGAGTCAGATCAGAGGTGGCACGCAGCTCAAGGGGGAGACTGTTCCAGGCTTTTGGGCCGGCAACAGAAAATGACCGGTCTCCCCATTGTTTGTACCTTGAGCGAGGCACCTCCAGCAGGTGTTGACTGGCAGATCGTAAAGCTCTGCCGGGCTGATGGACTTTCAAAAGTTCTGAGATGTACAGAGGTGCAAGTCCATTCAGAGCTTTGAAAACAAACAGCAGCAGCTTGAACTGTATCCTGAACTGA
>JBBPBX010034722.1:0-25606 GCA_038048925.1 Garcialebias charrua
TCATATTGCCACTGCTCTCTCGAAACTTTAAATTGTAGTAATCTTTCTTAGCTTGTCTTAATAATGTTGTCAATTTGTTTTTATACGCCTTGTATTTCATCTCTTTAAGTTTAGTTGGAAATCTGACAAAATCTCTATATAACTTATTTTTCTTCCTACAAGATTTTAACAGTCCCTTGGTCATCCAGGGTTTTGCATTGACATTTTTATTTTTGTGACACACTAGTATCGGGCAATTTTTGTCATATAATGATTTATAAACTTGCAAAAAAAATTCATATGCCACATTCACATCCTTCACATATACTCCACTCCAGTTTTCCTTTAACAGATCATTACAGAATTTCTTTATTGTTTCATCAGATCTGACTCTAACCTGCCTTATTTCATCAACTTTACTAGTTTTTTTAATTTTGCTATCATGAACTATGAATATAGGTAAATGATCACTTATGTCACTTATGAGTACCCCACTGTAAATAGCCTTTCCAATTTCATTAGTAAAAATATTATCAATTAATGTTGCAGTAGTGCTAGTGATTCTGGTAGGTTGAGTAATCACTGGATATAAACTTCTACTGGACATTGCATCAACAAAATCTGTGGTCATTTTGTGCTCTCCTTGTTTTAATAGATCAATATTGAAATCTCCACATAGTAACCAGGTTTTCCTATCATTTAGTCCATCCAGGAGATTTTCACATCTTTCTCTAAAATATTCTATATTAGAGCCTGGTGTTCTATATACACAAGCTACAATAATGTTCCTTGTTTTCTCCATCTCTATTTCAACAGTAACACATTCCATCACATCATCCAAGGCAAATGACATACATTCTAATTTTTCACATCTCAAGGAACAATGAACATACAGTGCAACACCGCCACCTTTGTTCTTCACTCGATTTGTATAAAACAGATTGTACCCTTCCATATCAAAATCTGTAGATTTTTCATTTAACCAAGTTTCAGATAAAGCTATTACTTGATAGTGATTTTTAAATGTTTTCAGATATTCATTAATCTTGTCAAAATTAGCATGAAGACTTCTGCAATTAAAATGAATAAGTGAAAAATTATCAGAGTCCACAGAAAGATTCAGTTGTTCTTCTGTATAATATTTACAATTGTTAGTTTTGTCTAATAAATTACTGTCTGGATCAATGTTGTTTTCATAATCATGTATTTTGAATTCTGTAACACCATGTCTTGTAAAAATTGGTTTGCTTGTTTCATGTTGTATTGCTTCCATTTATCTCTTTCTTTTTCAAAAGGAACTTTTTTCCTTTTTTCTAAAGGAACTTCGTTCACTTGTGTTTTTCAAGAAGGGCCTTAACTCCATCCTTGATTTCATGACCTGGGGTTCTCCTTCTTTGGGTCCATCCTGCGTTCTTCAGTATTGACTCTAGATCCATTTCCTTCTCTGGAATGTCCATGTTGACTCCGAGCTCACATAATCCAATTGCAGCAGCTTGAGGGTCATTGTACACTTTAACTTTCCCGTTCTCACAAAAAACTTTCAGTCTAGCTGGAAATAAAATCCGTGACTTGATTTTTTGTTCATTAAGTACTTTGCGCACATCTTTGTATTTTGCACGTTCCTTAAACACAGAGCTTGTAAAGTCCTCATCAAAATAAATCCTTCGATCGTTGACTTGTACAGTCTTTGCTCTCCATGCAGCTTGCAGCACTTTTTGTTTCATGGCATGTGATTGAAATCGAACCAGAACAGTTCTGGGCCGGTCCTTTGGTCCAGGCCTCGGCCCTATCCGATGTGCCCTCTCCACATGGAGTTCATCCGTCACTTCCAGTTTTTCATGGATCAGTTTGTTGACAAAGTCAATCATGTTGTTTTCTTCACAGTTTTCTGGCACTGAGTAGATTCTCATATTGTTTCTCCTGGCTTGACTTTCCAGTTCCTCACATTTTAATTCTAGTTGCTTTTGCATTTGAAGGGTATGTAAAAGCACTTTGGAGGTTTTCATTTCATAGTCTTCACTCTCAGCAATTCTCTGTTCAGCTTCATCCATTCTTTTTTTAATACTCATGAAATCTGTACGTAGCTCATTTAACTCTGCCTTTAATGATCCAAAACTTGCTATTGTTTCTGATCGAAATTCTCTCAGTTCTTTGAGTATTTCAGCCATACCTGTAGATTTAGCTGATGAAGCGTCCTCTGTTGTCTCCTCTTGATTGTTCTCCATTTGTTTTTGTGCACATGCCTCCATTTGTTTGGAAGATTGCTTGTGTTTCTGCTTGGACATTTCTCTCTGTCCTTCTTTCTCCTTCTTTCGCTCCTCTTTGTCCTCCTTTCTCACTGTTCTTCTCCACTCAGTTTTCAGTATTTTGCTGTTTTTGAAGTTGTTTAATCCAACACTTTGCAGTTAATTGTTTGCAGAGACACTCCCAAACATACATGCCTGGCGGCCATCTTGGATTTCATCAAGTCACGTATGACGTTGTGGGCGGAGCCTAAAACAGCAAAAAAAGATTTCTGATTTGTGCAAATAAAAGTTTATGTTTTGCAAATAACTTTTTAAGTTCACGAGAGCCAAAAATTGGTCTAAAAATATGGGAAAAAATCCATAAACACGTCTCACCTCTCTATTAGTCGCAGGGCATGCAAATTAGGCAAAAAGGTGCGACTTATAGACCGGAAAATACGGTATGTTGTTTTTCTTGCAAAATACAATAATAATAATAATAATAATAATAATAATAATAATAATAATAATAATAATAATAATAAAAAAATAATTTTTTTTTAGTACATGTTATTATGTGTCAGAGGAGGGCTTAGGAATAGGAAATTTTAAAAAAAAATTGACCAAAAGGGCACTTGGGGGCAAGGAGTAAAAGGGACAGGTGCTCAAGCCCCCCTAGTCCCCCCCCTCTGCATGTCCCTGATCTGGACGGTTTCTTTTTTGTGTGTGCCGAGACGTTTCGTCCTTCATCCAAAGGACTTCCTCAATCTGAGAAGCCATCAAACAAAACTGATTCCCACAAACAGCATAATCCATAGTGGAATAAACCAGTTTGCTGGTGCTAGGATGGCTTCCAGGGCCCGCTCTCACCCCCGTCAACTCCTCTGAGACCGTCATGTTAAAGTGGTTTAAAACACCAAGTTCATGCTCAATAATCCAGGAATAAAATCCAACAATGTTCAGTCAGGGCATCTGGACGGTATCTTTTTTTTTGTTGTGTGCTGAGACATTTCATCCTTCATCCAAAGGATTTCCTCAAGAGGAAGAATGCTGACCCTGGAGGCCATCTTAACACCAGAAAACTGTTTGGGTTTTTTTCCCCCTATGGTGGGAATCAGTTTTGTTTGGTGGCTTCTCAGATTGAGGAAGTCCTTTGGATGAAGGATGAAACATCTCAGCACAAAAAAAGAAACCATCCAGAGGACCGGACTGAACATTGTTGGACCTTATACCTGGATTATTGAGCATGAACTATGGTGTTAGAAGTCAAAGGTTAAAGTTAACACTTTTTTCTTACATTCCAACAAAGAAAGCATAGTGCACATGAAAGCAAGAGCTACACAGTGAGTACAGATAATTTGATATAATAGAAATAATAGACGTCAGAAGTTTAAATAAAATCAGGAATCCAATAAAGTTAATGCAGTTTCTTTTTCTTTTTTTTTAAACAGAGTTATTTAGACTTTGCAGTGTATCATTATAACAAAGGGTCTTGGGCCATAAAAGCAGACTTTGGCCATAAAAGGCCAGCAAAAGTCCAGATGAGATTTCCCAACCTGGCAAACAAAACCCTGTTCTAGTTTAACGGGGGGAACTGACACCGAGGCCTGGGCCAAGATCAGAAACAAAACAAAAACCAACAGGCAGAATAAAAATCTGAGGTAGTGCATAAAAATGGAAACTGAAATAGAGAAAGAATGAAACTCTCCTGACAAGAGTTTAAATAAATTACAACAAAGCCACGGGAGGACAGTACTGCAGTGATAGAGGAGGAGGACAGGAGACGTGGTTTGATTACAAGACGATGATGTCATGAGTGTGTGTCAGGTAATCAGCCCCTGGCCTGCGTGTATCACGCCAGCACGCACGTGTGTGTGCATGTGTGCCAGGGCAAGACCAGACCTCTTCCAGATTGGCATCATTCTGACGTGCAGCAGAAATCAGAAAGAGCGGAGAGGGTGACTGTGTGTCTTTGTCTGGTTCAGCTGCATGCAGACGCTCCGTAAGTGTCACACAGATATGCATTTGTCCATTAAAAAAAAAAAGATATCTACATTTTGTGATACATCATGTTTCCATCTGGTTTAGACCGTTTTGTTTTTTCTAGTTCGTATCAAGTTGATTCTCGTACACACGCGTTTATCACAGGTTTCAGACTCCGTAAGTTAAGAAGAAAAAAGGTACAAAATCGAAAGTTTCCTACCAAAGATGTCTAATTTAAATAAAGTTCAGTCAGGTCATCTGGAGGGTTTCCCTTTTCTTTTTTTATTTTCTTTTTTTATGTGTTTCGTCCTTAGGACCTCATCAGTCCGAGAGCCACAAACAAACTGAGTCCCACAAGCAGCACACTCCCAGTGAACCAATCAGTTTGATGGTGATAAGATGGGTTCTGGGGCCCGCCCTCTCCCCTCATCGTAGAGCTTTAATTTCTAACCCAAACCTGGACCTGGGCCCCAAAATAATGTGTGGGCCAGGCCGGTGTCGGGCTTTTGACTGCATCAGCGACACGTGCGGCCGATGATCCAATAATATGACAACATAGTTTGCCATACAATCACCAGCCTTACGCTGCCATTTGACCGCACGCTAACCGGCTTTGAATGAGGTAAAGAAAAAAAAAATCTGTTAAGCTTCAGTTGCTGCACTCAGCTGATGTGCGCGGCCGACGACCCAAACAGGTGAGATCCCTAAATATCCGACATGTCAGAGCGGGGCCCATGTCTGAATAATGCAGACAAAAGCAGGGAATTAATGCACTTTGACAGCCAAAGGTGGGCGCCAGACCGCTAGGGAGCGCTAAAGCACTAATCCGCTTATAGCGGACCTAAACAATTTGTTAGCTTTACAACGGATTGACTAACATTTATAATTCATAAGCGGATTTGCGCTATTTTTATTTAAAATGCAGTACCGCTAATAACTAATTATCTATCAGTAAAAACGAAAAAACTTATTTACGGGCTCTTAAATCAACCGGACGACTGCTAACAGACCATATCCTGTCAGCGCCGGATGTGGTCCGTGACAAAAAAGCATCCCCCTCAGTCTCTTGGCTAGAGAGAGCGCAGTTAGCAGCCAGTGTGTTACTCTGCAGCCTTATTGCTTGTTTTCGAAGAGTCAGACGAAGAGTTTTTAACATGGAGGGTGAACTTATGGATGTTTCTCAGCGGCCTACGCGACGCGTCTGGATTTAAAAAAGTAGTTCGCCATTTGCCCTCTTCAAAATGGCGGCGGCCACAGAAGCTAAGGACTTTCCAAGAAAACACGGTAAAAACAATTATTTCTTTGCTGAGAAAAAATATATTTCTTAGCTGACTTTATAGCACAAGGTTTTTCTGAGCTTAACCGGTTCACGAAATGGTCAAATCTGCTGGATTTAAAAATAGTTCGCCATTTGCCCTGTTCAAAATGGCGGTTAGCGTGTTAGCATTAGCGTCCGCTAGCATTGCTAATACATAAGCGCTTTTGAAATTGCGGACCTAAATAAATTAATAAGTGCTTTAGAAATAGCGGAACAAATTTTTGGATTAGCGCTGCCCAGCACTGTTGACAGCCATGAAAGGACAAACACCCCCTCAGCTCCGATCATCTGCTCTCTCAGCCGCACGCGTCTGCCAACCGTCAATAACTATAACAGCAGTCAAAGCTTAATTAAAAATCTCGGGGGTAGTTTCAAAGTCAAAAGTCAAAGTCAAAGTCAACTTTATTGTCAGAACTGCAATATGTACAGGACATACACAGGACCGAAATTGCGTTTCTCTCAGTCCCTCGGTGCAACAGTAACCACTTAAACATTGAAACACTGAAACATATAATAATAGACATAAGCATAAAATAGTAAAACTGTAACACTGTCCTGAGTTTTTGCATAGTGGTATAAGAGTATGAAAATTTACACCAACTCTAAAACTAAAACACTAAACATTTAATGAACATAATACTGTCCTGAGTTTTTGCATACTAGTATAAAAAAGTATAAAAAGTATAACTATAAAATAAACTAAAGGTTCTAGCATTGACATACTACTGTACATACATACATTTCGGGTTCAGACCTGTAATTACTGTTAATTCGTCAGGTCGGGTAGGGTTCGGAAATGATGGCTACGGACGAGGGTCGTGTCGGGTTGGATTTTTAGGGCACAAATGCAACTCCACCTCATCGACTCCTCTGAGGCAGCCATGATATGCTTGTGGGACTGAGTTTTTTTGTGGCTCCTCGAACTGATGAAGTCCTTTGGATGAAGGACGAAACGTCTCAACAACAAAAAAGAAATTGTCCAGATGACCTGATTGAATTTTTTTGGATTTCCTACCTGAATTATTGAGCATGAACTTTGATCTAATTTGAATACATTAAAATGTAAAACAATTAAAAATGCTCAATAAGTGAATTATTCACACATCATCAGGAAAGCACGAGTTCATTTACAGTTCATGTTTCCAGAGCATAACATTTGTATCTTTTCCCCCATTTTTGACTGTTTTTTTAATTATAAATAATACTGACATAAAAAAGAGGCAGTAATTGTGTCTGAGTGTTCGATTGCCTGGTGGCAAAATATGAACTTATTTCAATGCAACTTTCAGAAAATAATCATTAGCTGGATTTAACCAATTACCTTCTGGAGTGATTCAAGATGGCTGCAACATCTAAGCCACCTCAGCAAATACAAAATGGCTACAAATCCGTTTTGCAAATAATCGGCTCATATTTTTTGTGGTGGTAGAAGAGAGTCATCTACAACGTACCCGCATTTTCTGGAATATAGGTCGCACCTGAATATAGGTCGCATTGTCCAATTATTGCCAAGAATTGGAAAAATCCATATATAGGTCGCACCTGAATATAGGTCGCACCTACGTCAAAATGTGGACCGTGTTTAGCTCTGCTGCAAATGTCTGCCACAGGAGCGCACAGCAAGGCTTTTAAGAAGATTAACACTTAAAAACAATTATTTGTTTGATAAAAATTATAGCAAATATGTGTCTGAGCTGAACTTTTCTTTAATAAATGAATAATTTTAGCAGGATAAACACCTAAAAATATATATTTGTTAGCTGACATTATTGTAAGAGTGTGTCTCAGTTTAATTTTTGTTAATAAATGATTACAAATCAGCTTATTTTATAAAAAGCCATAAATAGGTCGCACCTGAATATAGGTTGCAGGGCATGCAAAAATGATAAAAAGCCGCGACCTATATTCCAGAAAATACGGTATACCATATTTTTCAGACTATGAGGCACACTTAAAATTCTTGAATTTTCTCAAAAATCCACAGTGAGCCTTATAATCAGGTGTGCCTTATGTATTAATTCTGGTTGCGCTTTCTGACCTGGAACCGATTTTATGTGTTGCAACTGAACAATGTTGAAAGTTATTGTGAAAGAGTTGAGTAACATATGACTTATCTGACTGTTCTGTTTCACTTAATGTGCCTCATGTATGAAAACAGACCCGTTGATTGATATTGCGCCTTATAATCCGGTGCGCCTTATAGTCCGAAATAATCCGGTGCGCCTTATAGTCCGAAAAAATACGGCACTTTGAGTGCTGTCATATGGTGGCAGGCAACATCTATTCCTTTAATGAATGTGACTTTTTAATTACATGCATTAATTCATGTATTTATTTGAAAGGACACCGTTTTGTCATTAAATGGATTTTCATTCAGACGTATATTCATACATTTTTTAATTAATTTTTTAATAAAGTCTTCTACGCATTCAGAAATACTCAGCCATATTAAAGTTTGGACTATGTGGTGTCTAATTTTATTGGTGAAAATTACATTGGTGCCTACACCACTTGTTAACAATGTGAGCCCAATAAAACCCAACATTATGGCCCAACGAGAGACGTTAATAACTTCATGCCAGCTGAAACACATGAATCACCAAAAAGTTTGTCCAACAGAAGATTTAATATTTGGTACTTTTTATGTCTTTTTAGTTTCATAAAAAAACTTTGTAAACTAAAGGCATAACAGTTGTCGACCACAATAATCTTCAGTTGAGAAATGGAATTGAACATAAGATCTCCCAACATTGTGTGAGGCTGTAATCCATGTTATAATTAACTTTACAACACAAGTTTTGTTCAAATCAGGCTAGATTCATTCAACCTTTATTTATACAGGTTAGTCCCATTGAGCCTCGGGGACTCGTTTACAAGAGAGACCTTATTTTAACAAAAAGTGATGACAACAGACAATCATAAAGGATGCATACACATTGAGAATTTGTTTGAATAAATGGCATTTAAAAGAAAATGGAATAAAAACTCAGCTAGATTATAAGGCAATGTAGAAAACTAAAAACAGGAACATGTCTACATTGGTTTATTGCCATGAACCTAACAGATGTTTGAAACCACTTAGAGAGGTCAGGGCTGAGAGCTTCAGATGTTTTTTGCAAGATATTCCAGGAAACAGAAGTGGATAGGAGAAGGCCCTTTTGCCTAGTTCAGTCCGCACTGAGGGAACACCGCATGTAATAATGTCCTGAGAGCGCACGCTGTAGCTGCACTCACGCAGAGACATGTTCATGACATGCATTTGGCTAACAGACTGGGTTAGCCTAGTCAATGTTGAAATTTTAAGTAAAGATCTTATCAAACGAGTAGCGCTCTCAGCCTCTACCACACAAAATTTTAGCTCAGTGTCTGTAAAACTGACAAGCTTAAAGTAATTTTATTTGTTTGCTAAGGTTGATTTAGTTGGGGCAGCCATCTTAAATTAAATTGACTTTAAAGGGTTATCAGTTGTAGATGTCCAGAGACGTTTTTTTGAGTTTCATTAAAATCCATCCAACAGGGGAGCGGTGGCGCAGAGGTTAGACAAGGCGAGCCTGTGATATTTGAAGGCTGCCGGATCGACTCCTCGGACAGACAACATCAACATGTGGGTGGGAAAGGTGAAGCACCCACACCTGCCTCCATCTTCGATTGACCCACTCATGGGCCCTTGAGCAAAGCTCTTAATTCCCACCATCTGCTCCCCTGGGTGCCCTAGCTTGGTAACTTGGTGGTCTGTGGCTGCGTCACGAAGGGAATCCAGTGTAAAAACAATTGTCAAGGCTTCATGCCGAAAGAAAAATAAATAAATTAAAATTAAAATCCATCCAATAGTTCAAAAACATTTTTCATAGAAAATCGTTAAGCGCCCACACACACAACCAATTCGTAGATGCAATCAAGTTAATTTGCTTTCCATTGCTATTACGCTACCAATAAAATGACAACATACAGATTATTTTAAAGTATAACGGTACGTAAGGAAACCAGAATCACACGGAAAACATTGCTGTCATGCTCTTAGGACATACGACAAACTAACCTTTTTGTACGTTGATCGTTGACCGTAGCAAAGCAGCACAATTTGAGATAAACTAGTCTCTCCAGTTGCTACTAAATGCTGATGATAAAAGTATGTCTACCATACATACTTGACATTGCCAGACATTTAATTTCCAAAGAAAAAGTTTGTTTGTCCTGCCTTGGGGTTCAACAGCCGTGTTACCAAACAGCTCACGATCCTCAATCGTCCCAAACCTCCACATTCTTCCATGTATTATCAGAACCGGAGTCATTCTTTAGCGGTTGCACAAGACTCGTTCATCTCCCCGCTATTTATCATTTGGCTGAGTCTTGTCACAGCAAACATGTTCATGTGGCCTACTCATGCGTTTGATCCCCAACATCTGCTTCAAGTGTGCATTACTCAGAGCTCTCAATGCACCCTGATCCAGAAATAGAGTTCAACTCTGCTCTACCAACTTGTTTGCGCTTGGAATAAACATTTTGTTGCAAAATGGGAACAAGCGCATCATAGTTTAGAGCTGGAGACTCATTGGCGGGTTGTTGAAGACTGTATAACAAAGTTTTTGGATGAATGAGTCACACCTAGTGTTACACAAGCGTGCATCGAAGCACACCGATACTCATAGGCTCATAGCAATGTCTCAGTATGGGGGTTTGCAAATTGAGGATGACACAAGGGGTTCTCAAGGTTGGGTTGAGTTGCTAAGTAGATCGTCTTAAGATAACTCCAGAAAATAAATGAAAGTAAAAAATGTTTCCAGATTTTTGCTAAAATTGCAATAAGAATTGGGATGTGTAATTTTTAACAGGCATAAAAGTTGAGACAGTTTGTCTTCATTGACTGTCTTATCTGACATGTTGGTATACGTTGTTGAGCAACATGGTGTCACGGTTGGTAGAACTATTGCCTCTCAATGAGAAGGTAGCTGGCTCAAATCCCATCCCGGGACTTTTCTGGGTGGAATTTGCATGTTCAGTCCGTGCATGTGTGGGTTTTCTTCGGGTACTCCATTTTCCTCCCACGGACCAAAAACCTGCATTTTAGGCTGATTGGTAACTAAATTGTCTCTAGGTGAGAGTGAATGATTGTCTCATTTGTCTCTATGTGTCCTTGTGATGGACTGGAGACCTGTCTGGGGTGTCCCCCGCCTCTAGCACTGAGACTGCTGGATCTGAGCACCAGTGACCGCTGTCACTTGAAAAGGAACATGCAAGTAAAATATAATTAATGGATGAATGGATAAATTGAGAAGGGTTCAAGATATCCACATCAACTCAAACTATTTTGAAAGGAAATCTGTTACACGGTTTTTTTGAACACGTTCAATATTTAAGCTACAAAAAAAAAAAAAAAGCATCTACAACCCATAAGGAAATTGCCATCAGTCGAACTGGTCAGAAACTACCATGCATAGTTTTCTTACTGTGGTTTTCAGTAGTTGGGCTCAAGAACTGAGTTTCAACCATGTTCTGGTTGAGTCCTAGTTTATTTTTAAAGTGTTTGTTCAGGCAGCATGAATAAGTTCACAGTATACTTAGCTTTGACCTGCACACACTGGCTACGAAAACGTTTTCCACACAGCCTCATTCATCGTCCTACCCGCCTCCTCCAGTCAATTACGGTACAAACTCTGTAATTGATTGCTATCTCTGACGTCAGCATGCACCACACCGTTTGAATGCTAGGCTGAAGAAAACCGGACTAAAATGAAACATCTCCTTTCAGTTTTAAAGCTCAACCTCGTGGACGTCAGGTTGAAAACTGGACTGTGTTCATAAATTCTGCACGACCTGCTTCGGATTTTACAAAACCATCTTGCCTCGTTTTAAAATAAATCCGGTTTCCATTAGCTTTCCTGGCCAACCTTGTAGCTTTTAGCAACAGTGGGCTCAGTTTTATTGCGAAACCATGAAGACAGCAAGAGTTTAGTCATTATTCACTCCCACAGTTCAACAAACTACTTGAAGCACGAACTGACAAAACAAACTTTGTGTTTTTACAAACGATGAGTGACTAATCTGCTGTCTTACGTAATGTCATGCATCGTCTCTTAAAACAAAATTGTACTATTTTTGCAGCGGGGTTTCCAGGAACGTTATTGCTCATTTGTTCCTGCAGCAGCGCCAGTGCTATTGTCCAACAGACGGGGCAACATTTCTCACACAACAATAGACACTGACAGCTGAGCAATAACCTCCTGACAGATCGATACAAAACATGCTTTTCAAACGACAATAGTTGATGCACGTCGTTGAGACATGTCAAGAAGGAATTCTTGACATGAGTTAATCGAATGGTATCTGACTGAGCTGTATTTTGACAGTTGCACAAGAGCTCGATCTCTAACAGTATACTTCATATACTGGTACTCCTGTATATTTGTTTGTTTTGATTGTTTTATTGTTTGCACAAAAAGAAACAACACACATAAAAGAAAAGTAAAAAAAATAAAAATGCGCAGGAGAAGTCATAAAAACCCTAATTGGGCTTACAAGCGCACCCCGCCCCCCTTCTAAAAAATGAAGAAAATCATAAAAGCTTTATACATAAACTTACATCTTACTTTAAACACACACAATTACATACCAAAGCAAAAGATAATAGTTGATATTAGATACATTTAAATTGTCAAAAAATATTAAAATGATAAATAAAAAACTAAAAATCTAATGTGTTGGAAAATCTATAAAGTTTGTTTAAACTTTCTTTTAAATACAGATAATGTTGTACATGATTCATTTAATTGTTTCAAACTGTTCCACAGCACAACACCCTGATACATGAATGAAAATTTAGCAACGGTGGTTCTACATAAGGGGATATGTAAATCATACCTCCTTCTTGTAGAGTATGAATAATAATAAGAATTAAACTCAAATAAATTGTGAAAATATTTAGGTAAAGAAAGTGAAATACATATAACTTTATACATCAGGATTCCTGTTTGATACTTATTCACATCATAGATTGTAAGAATTTCTAATTTTTTAAAAAGAGGTGTGGATAGAGCTAAATATGAAGAGTTAGTGACAATTCTTACAAAAGACTTTTGAAGTTTATGAATTGACTGCAAGTAAGAAGGATAGGTTTTAACCCAAATTAAATTACAGTAAGAAATATGGGGATAAATTAAACTATTGTACAAAGTCAATAAAGTACTTGTTTTTAAATATGGTTTAACCTTTTTTATAATACCTAAAGATTTAGAAATCTTCTTATACACAGATTCACAGTGATTCTTAAAACAAAGTTTCTCATCAATATACTGGTAGACACCTAAAAACTTTGTTGATGAAACATTAGAATGCAATCCGCTCATTCTCAATCAGTTCATCTGGACAGTTTCTTTTTAGCAGAAACGTTTCACCCTCACTCCAGAGGGCTTCCTCAGTCAGAGTAGTCCAAAGCACACTGAAGTTAGAATGCAGAATGTGACGAATGCAATGCAGAATGTATTAGAATGCAAATTGTTATTAATATTAAAAAAAAATCTGGATTGTAATTTTTATTCTTATTCTTAAATAAGATGAAATTAGATTGTTTTTTTTTTTTAACATTAAGTGATATTTTATTTACCTGAAACCACTGAGCAAATTGAATGAGCCCATAATTTGCCTTATCAATAAGTGAGTCAAAGTTACCATCAGCAACAAAAAGATTGGTATCATCAGCAAATAAGATAGGTGTCAAAACACTAGACGCTTTTGGTAGATCATTAATGTATATGAGAAACAATAATGGACCCAAAATGGATCACTGTGGAACGCCAAATTTTAGGACATATGAAATCACAAACGTATGGGTGGCTGCCAAGGTGGGTATAATGTGGGTAAAGATGGACAACCAAACAGCAAGGGCTTGCAGTTTTGCAAGTCATGCGCACAAAAATAGACAATGTTTGTCAACAACTATATGGCTGTACACCTCGCCACCCCATGCTGGAAGTTTGATGCCTTCTGGACATCTCTGAGAGATAGTTGAATGGACCGAGGCAGCTTGAGGGGTTGAAGCCAACCTACCCCGATGCACCTTTGTGCTACAAAGTGAGGTAGCAACAGAGATGAAATGTTCAACAATAAACCGGATTTACGGCTCAGTGTTGTGACGAGGTAATCCCATACGGCTCGTCACTGAATTAGACAATAAAACAATTTATTACAGAAAGAAGATCAATGATGATTCAAATCAACTCCCTGTTTAGTATTAAAAAATAGCTAACCTTAAAAAGAATCACTATACTGTACTGAGGTAATTTATCATGTTTTGACAACTATACAAGGGAGAAGTCTGTCACATATTTAATGCGTTGAGCTCCATGTCAACCCAGCTGAGTTCAGCTCTGTGCCTATTTTGGTTGAACGCTCATGTCGTTCAAGGGCGTGGTTTGCACCATCTATTTATCTATTTTTTTTGGATAGGTAGCATAAAGATGAACTGGTCTTTGCAGCCATTTGGCGGAAATGTTTTACGAAAGAGGCCTAAAAATGTGGGATGAAAGTTGACGGGCGATATGCTTCCGTTAAAGCAATCATTTCTTTTTAGTTTAGTAACTGAGGTCAGATTGTCAATTGTTGCCGTATTTGTAGGGGGATTGGATCATTGTTTGGTAGAGCGGTAAGCCAACACCAATATTAAAAGTTTGAAACAAAACCCAGCAGTGTTCAGTCAGATCATCTTGACGGTTGCTTTTTTTTTTTGGATGAAATGCTTCGTCCTTTATCCAAAGAACTTCATCAGTCAGAGGAGCCACAACAAACTCAGTCCCACAAGCAGCACACTCCTGTAGTGCACTGTTTGATGTGGCTCCTCGGACCGATGATGTCCTTTGGATGAAGGGTGAAACGTCTCAACAAAAACAACAACAAAAAAAAGAAACCATCCAAATGACCTGACTGAACATTTTTGGATTTTCTACCTGGACTATTGAGAATGAATGACGTTTTGAACCATGTTGGCTATGGATGCCTCAGAGGAGCTGACGGGGGAAAGAGCGGGCCACAGAAACCATCTTATCACCAACAAAATGGTTGGTCCACTATGTGGGTGTGCTGTGAAGTTTGTTGTAGCTCCTCAGACTGATGAAGTCCTTTGGATGAAGAATTTGCATCAACAACAACAACAACAACAACAACAACAACAACAACAACAACAACAACAACAACAACAAAACGTTCCGCTGACCTGACTGAACACTGTTGGATTTTTTTTACCTGGATTATCGAGCATGAACTTTGATGTTTCGAAACAAAACATTTAGTTTTCGTAAATCTGCTGACATCATCCACAAGACTTAACAGACTCCTAATTTAAAGTACATGACCCACCATGTTTTGAAATTGCATCGCCATCAATATTTAGTAGTTAATTAAATAATAAAACAGGAGCGTTTATTTATATTGTAGAGAAATAACGCTAAATGTGTTATTTCATGATTTATAGCAGATTTTAGCAGCAGCTCCGGGAAAATCTGCCCCTCTCCATATATGGGCATTGACGTCACTGAAGTATCCGCCTTGAATGCATGCGGAGTTATAACAAGCATGCATCAACGTAGCTTCATTATTTCTGACCAGAGTAGTTACGAATACAACTAATAAAAACGATGTGTTGCCTAGTTCTAACCCTTTAACCGCAGCGGTGTTATATCTTATTAAAAAGTTCTAAAAAATAAATAAAAACATGGAGCGCTGGTCCTGAACCCACAACTGCACCAGGAAATATTTAGAGATTGCGCATCCACGTGGGACACTAGTTTAATTCGCTTGCTCGCGACAAATTCATTAATTTCCTCATGAAGCTGCCGGCTCAGCTTTTTATTCTCTCCCTGTGACCTGTCAATCAATTCAGTGACAGGTCGGGAGTAGAGAATAAAAAGGCGAGCCGACAGCTTTAACCGCAACGGTGTTATAAAAAGTTATAAAAAATAAATAAAAACATGGAGCGTTGGTCCTGAACCCACAACAGCACCAGGAAATATTTAGAGATCGCGCATCCACATAGGACACTAGTTTAATTGGCTCGCTCGCGACAAATTCATTAATTTCCTTATGAAGCCGTCTCGGCTTTTTATTCTCTCCCTGTGACCTGTCAATCAATTCAGTGACAGGTAGGGAGTAGAGAATAAAAAGGCGAGCCGACAGCTTTAACCGCAGCGGTGTTATAAAAAGTTATAAAAAATAAATAAAAACATGGAGCGCTGGTCCTGAACCCACAACTGCACCAGGAAATATTTAGAACCTCGCGCATCCACGTAGGGCACGAGTTTAACTGCAGTTTTAACTCTCACTCTCATAAGCCTCCATCGCGAACTCACTCCTGCCTTCTGAGTGGAGCCTGTATTTACGTCACTCCGGACTTCGGCAATCTTCGGCCGGGATTACGGATGTTTCCGGGACTCCGTTGTTTTTTTGTTTTGTTGTTTTGTTTTTTTACACTCGCCTGGCCCAAATGCAAAAATGAAAATAGACATCATATTCTACTACAGTAATTGTCCAATATGGTGAATTGTTACTGTCACGTTGGGTGTTGTCCTTTAAACGGACCGTGGATCTAGCAAACCTAAACAGATTAAATGCAAGGAGACCACCTAGATTTAGGTGGTTTAAGTACCGTATACATATTTTCACATAGGATCTCAAATCACACAGCAGTAAATGTCAATTACAAATCCTCATCCAAGACTTTATCATTAACTTTGCAAGCTGAGCATATTTTCTACCTCCTCAGCTCAATAAACTTGATTTGATAGAAGCCAGATTTTTTTTTATTAAATGGCTGCCTCTTCCCCTCCTGGCCTGCCTCTGGAGAAATGACAGCCCAGGTAGACATTTCACACGTTATACGTCAAGAAATACCTTCCCCTTCTTCTTTATTTCAACAAACTCTTCCTCGTATGAGCAAGCACACCCCCTCCTTGCGAGTTGCTGCAACGCAAAGCCCCATATAAGGACATGTTGATGATGTAATGGTGCACAGGCAGGGAGCACATCCCTTATTGTTTGGTCTGAGTGCAGGAATGCCCACATTACAGCTACTCAGAGGCTGAGAGGGAGGAAGAGTTCAGGGTCGGTGTTGGACAGGAACACACTCAGCTTATAGCGCGGAAAGCCACAGGTAGGTTTTAACATTTAGACTTTAAAACTTTTGAACTGTTAAAGTTGCAGACAGGCAGTTAAGTTGTTCACCCCAATTTCATTTCACTGGATATTCTTGTGGATTTTGTCACAGTATGATGTATACATCATTTTAGTTTAAAAATATATTTTTCTCATAAAGCGAAGTTGTTTCTTGTGGTCACTATTAGAGATGCATCAAAGTAACCTGTGTTTAAATCGGAGCATGTGGGAAAAAGTTCACAAGAGTTCATTTTTGCTACATTTTGCATGTTAATTTTTAAAATATACACGGCAATTACAAGTAACGTCACGTGTCACAAAAATGAAAACAGACGCTGTCTTGACATTCAAAGCTAAAGATATGAATCTATTTAGATGACATTTATAAAAAAAAGAACCAGCTAAATTATGATGTGTATCCCAGTTCAAGGCATTTATTGTTAATAATGTTTTAAATTGACTGTTCAGGAGTGTATGTTGACATGGTTGCAGTAAAAGCAGTGACTTAGAGTTTTATAAGGCTGTTGATTGAAGTCGTTTCAGGTAAAATGATTACTTTAGGAATTCATTAGGAATAACTCGTTAGGAATAATGAGTTGTTTAAAAGAGCAAATTTAAGTTTAGAGTTGAGGTTTATTCAGCTTTACGCAGCTAAAACTAAGCCAAGCGTTTGATGTTAAAATGTAATTTGCCACCTGTAAATTTGCACATTTGTTTTATACTTTTGGGTAAAAAAAAAGGCAGAAACTTTTGATCTACCAGTACATTGATAAAAAAAAAATATTAAAAAAATTACATGCAATACATACATTTTGCATTTTAGAATTTGAAAGTTTTAAGCACTTAAATGTTAATAAATTAAAACTCGAACATTTAGGGATTTCCAGCTAAAATGGTCATGCTAAATGTAAAAAATAAAACTTCTGGACTTTTACACATCAGAACTGGATGAATGTGTCAAGAAAGAAAGTCTAGTCTGGGGGTGCTTAAATATTTAATGTTCCAGGTACCAAATTAAAAATTTTGCGAGAAAATAAACACTTTTTGCCTAATTTTTTTTGTTTGTTTGTTTGTTTTGACAAAACTCTCTTGCATTATTCATTCACTTGAAAGCGGGAAGTTAATATTTATCAGAGCGACACATTTTCACACATTCTGATTGCACTCTGGGGGCAGACCACTTAGCGAGTGCGGGCTTTGCACAGCATTAATCAGTCCTCTCTAAATCTGATGACATGGCCTTGGTTAAGTCTATACATACATGGTTTAATCACTTTGCGGTGAGGAAACGGCGCACCGGCCCTGACATATGTGGAACATGCTCCAGCATCGCTTGAGCCAGTTTCCAGCCTCAGATGTCACTTGCAGAGAGGAAGGCCTGCTGGTGAGACTTCATCCAACCGGATCCCTCTGCTCCGGTTTTTAAACGTCTATTTATTGCATGTTAGCTTACACTGGGGGGGAATGTAAACTCTGCACTTGCAACAATGCCAAAAACAACTGAAACCATTCACTTCAGCTCACTGACCCACCAAATCACTGCGTGCAAACTGGTTTTCCATGACGCGTTCAGGACCTGCGTCCGTTTCAGGGAGAAATGAGTCAAAGAGGCTGCAGGGTGGGTGGTAAAAGTTACTGTGATGATGATGAGACTCATGAGGTGACTGCATGTTCATGTCTCACTGTTCAAAGGAGTAGGGGGACTCCGTGTGTGTGAGCACACTTTTTGCCCCGCTCCACTCAGGCAGGAGGTTGCAGAGCATTAAGTGTAGAACCACCAGACTGAGGAACAGCTTCTACCCTGAAGCTGTTAGACTTGTGAATCTCTGACCAGAAAAATCACTGTAATGCCAATTTCATTGGTGATGTGTCACTTTGTGCTGCTGATCTCATGCTGCTGACTATCTCATGTTGCTGACTATCTCATGTTGCTGACTATCTCATGTTGCTGACTATCTCATGCTGCTGATCTCACGCTGCTGATCTCACGCTACTGATCTCATGCTGCTGACTTCCATGCTGCTGATCTCATGCTGCTGACTATCCCATGCTGCTGTATTCATTCATACACTCACTATAGACTTTACATTATTAGCGTTTAGCGTGGTGCAGCACAGTGGCACAGTTGGTAGAGCTGCTGCCTCTCAGCGAGCAGGTTACACCAGCTAAAATCTCGTTCTGGGTGGAGTTTGCATGTTCTCTCTGTGCATGCGTGGGTTTTCTCTAGGTACTCCGGTTTTCTTCCCACAGACCAACAACATGCATGTTAGGTTGATTGGTAACTCTAAATTGTCTCTAGGTGCGAGTGAGAGAGTGAATGGTTGTTTGTCTCGTTTGCCTCTATGAGTCCCTGTGATGGACTGGAGACCTGTCCAGGGTGTCCTCTGCCTCTTGCACAGTGATGGCTGGAAATGGGCACCAGTGACCTCTCCGAACCGAAAAGGAAGAAGCGGGTAAAAAATAATGAATGGGTGGATGGAGTTTTACTGTACATCTTAGATCCGTGTACACTGTTTCTTTTATACTTTATATTTTTGCTATTTTGGGGTATAATTGGGACCTTGAGTACACAATTTTGTTCCACGTCATTTACCACATGTAATGTGAACGACAGTAAAGATACTTGAACTTGAACGTTCAGATCGCAAAATATCTTGGGAGAGAGTTTACTGAAATTTTCAGGAAATAATCACAGGATGGACGCCTACAGCTGATTTAACCTTTGGAGTCAATCTAATTCAAGATGGCAGCCACAGCTAGTGAAGCTTAGCAAACACACTGATGGCTTTCAGCTCCCATTTTTACAGCTATTGAGCCAAATGTGATGTAGTAGATGAGTCATTCACAACACATATACTGTGTACATTAACTTATATGCTGCTGTGCCACTCTTTGCAAATGTCAATGCTAGAACCTTCAGTTTATTTTATAGATATACTTTTTATACTTTTTATACTACTATGTAAAAACTCAGGACAGTATTACACTTTTATTATTTCATTTTATGCTTATGTTCATTGGGTGTTTGGTGTTTCAGTGTTGGTGTAAATTTTCATACTTTTATACTATTATGAAAAACTCAGGACAGTGTTACACTTTTACTATTTTATGCTTATGTTTATTAAATGTTTTAGTGTTTAGTGTTTAGATGGTTACTGTTGCACCGAGGGACTGAGAGAAACGCAATTTCGGTCCTGTTTATGTCCTGTACATATTGCAGTTCTGACAATAAAGTTGACTTTGACTTTTGAGTGTCCAATCGTATAATGCTATTTACAGTGTTTGACCCCAACAGCCACACTTTTGTCATTTCTCAATTTCAAAAAGCATTTCATTAAGAAAGGTTTGACCTTTAATCCTACGTAATGACATGAAGGTGAATCTGTAAAAATGTTCACAGAGACTTCAAAGATCAGCTGTAATATATACATATCTCCAGCTACATAAAGCAACAATATATTGCACATTTGAGCAACATGGTTGACACCACATTCAATGTGGTGTCAACCATGTTGCTCAAATGTGCAATATTGTGTTGCTTCACCTATAGAACATACAGTCTGCTCTGAATTAAACCAACATAGAAATGATGTCCGATGTGGATCGGTTGGTTAAATATATTCATCTGTGTGAAAGTTCAGGAAGAGAAAAATAATCTGGAGCAAAACATCCTTGTTACTACAAACTGCAGGTCGGAGTACATCAATGTCCAAAGTATTTATTCATCCCAGAAAGCAGATAACAGGAGAAATATCCTGCACTGGAATCTAACGTTTCTGAAAAACAAGCGGTTTCCATTCCCGGTTGGGAACAAAGTGCATTTCTCTTTCTATTTCGGATGATGACATCATTACCAAAACAGAAGGGACCGAGATAAGCCATTGAGTAAACAGTGATTACAGACTGCAGGGAAGTTTGCAATGGAGATATGTCTGTTTGTAAAGTTTTGCTTAGCAACCTAATGTTTCTACACTTAAAAAGTTAAATAAAGAGCAGCTCTTCAGAATCTGTATAATCAAATGCATTTCAAGGGTTTATCATCTAACAGTGAGATAGAATGATAAACTAAACCAAAAAAGTCGTGATGGGAAAAGGATGTATGAAACTGAAAAACAAAAATAACTTTGTTTCCCCCACAGGTTTTGTATAAATTATTGGCAAACAATGTTGTTTAATGGTGCTAGAACATTAGTAAAAACGTTTTCTGAAAATAACTGATAAGAATGCACAGATTACAGTTTTCTAGGCCAAATCTGAGTTAGATTATTTATTTACCGTAATGTCTGGACTATAAGCCTCTATTTTTTTTTTCACATGCTTTGAACAATGCTGCTTCTATACCGTAATGCTGCGGCTAATTTATGATTTTTTTCTTCTTTTTTTTTACATGGTAACAAGCTATATATACATATGTGTGTGTGTTGCCTGTTTGTTTGTTTGTACAGCACTTTGGTTGGCCTTGTCACTGTTTTAAGTGCTCTATAAATAAAATGGTATGGTATGGTATGTATTTTTTAACCAGACATGTTACAGGCACCGTTCAGAAAAAAAAAAAAATAATAATAATTACTCTACGTATTTGTGCATGTGTATTAAATTAAAGGTTTTTAAAAAATCTTTCTGTGTAAATATCTCATGTTATAATGTGGACAAACTGCGTCCTATGTATGTACAAATGTTTTTTTTATTTTTAGTTTGGTGGGCGCTGCTTATATTTAGGTGTGCTCAATAGTCTGGAAATTATGGGATTTATTTGATAATCTGCCTAATCTAATTTTTATTTAGCACAGAGTGCATAGACGCTGGTTCAAAACAATATGGCAGACCCCGTAAAACCAGATTTCTCTACTTCAATTCTCAACGATGGAAAATGGAGAGACGTCAAATTTCTTTAAAGACCGTGTAAAGTGAATTTCAATATTTTCTTCAATAAACATTATAAATGTCATAATTGTAATCTTGTAAATGAGTAAAAAGTCTCAAAATTGTAGCTCAATTAATTTTGGAGTTATAGATCAAACTTTGTTTAAAGATATGTCTGCTTCAGGATTTTTTAGGCGTGGTTTAAATGTGACCGTGTTTCGTCACGCGGTCTAAAGCCCCACCCCCTGCAGCTCCAGCCGTATTAATTAGTTCTTCGCATCGGTATATTTTTAGGTTCAAATGAGTAGGGCTGGAGAACTCCAATTAGGCTGCCAGCCTTCGCGAACATCTTCAGGGGGCAGGACACGGGGGCAGTACTGCGCTGAAACCACGCCCACGCGCTGACACGCCCCTAGCGTTTCAGACCAGGGCACAATTATGTTTTTTCTGCTTTTTTGAGACTTAATTTTATAAGGAAAACAATGTTTTAAATCAGTCAGATTTATATGGGTGATTAATAACACATATTTATGCCGTGTGACAAACTCAAAACACACATTTAATTTTACTTTACACTGTCTTTAATGCTTGAGACAAAAGTGTAGCTAAAAAAAACTGATTTATCCAAGCGGATGCTTAAGTTTAGCCAATGCCCGCATGGTTGCACTTTTTGGGCTTCTGTTTAGCAGTTTTTATGCATTAGACCAGGGCTAGTCAACAAAACCGCTCAGAGGGCCACAGTTTCTAAAAGTCAGCAGCTCAGGGGCCGGACATCCAGCAATTAAAGTTATTATGTAAATAAACCAAGTATTACAATGATCCGTTACCTTTTAAATTTGTTTGTTGTATTGCACTGAATCATAAATGCAACTAGAAAGTTCCTGGAGAATCTTTTGATGGGACTGCTGCGTGGCGGCCATTTTAGAGTTCTGTGAGGCGTTTTGAAAGAAAAAAAGGGCATCTTTGTAAATTACGATGCCATGATAACTCGAAACGCCAATAAAAGTAATAGCACACATCACGGTGCCGAGCCGGTCGTTTTGATATAACATTTGTGGGGGTACACATTGTGGTTTGTTCCACATTAAAGTTGACGGCAACGTAAGATGTAAAGTTAAGAAACCTTTGTCAGGTGGATAATAATAGGTGGCTGCCTTATTATTCAGGATTTTTATTTATTTTTATGAACTCATTGATGGGCCGGATTGAAGTCACCCGTGGGCCAGAGGTGGGTAACCCTCGCCCTAAGGGGGCTGCCAGTTGAAAAGCCTTGCACTAGAAGCAAACCTGCTCACAGATTCTGCATTTCTGGTTACAAAGCGCTAACCAGGTTAAGCAGCTAAACTCTCTGATGCTGCAACATCAGTTTTGTCTAAAAGCATAGTTTATGAACGGATGGTACAAATCATTGCTCTATTAGCAGCGCATGGATCTAATTATGGTGTCCCTAAAGGCAGGTAATAAAAAGAGAAATGACACTGTAGAGTGCTCAGAAGTGACCCACCCTGTTGCACAGTACTAACATCATGTTCCACAACCACACAGTGTGATTAGTGGTCTCTCAGAGTTTGCATGAGGGGGGAGATTTCTTTATAAACTCAGTGGGACTGTATAGTCTTTGTTAGAAGGGGGAATTCCTTTAAATGAATTTATAAAGCAGAGTAGTGGCGGTTTTAGTAAGGAGGAAGGCTGGGAGTAGAGAAACCCCTTCATTAGAGGATCATTCCATTCCAGTACGCCATCTGGGTGGAAAATCCTGGCAGTTGCCTCCCGGCGGGGACCAGGCAGACGCCCTGACCCGGGTTACACACAGCATCAGGTGGCACACATTATACAGAAATATGAGGTTAAATCTGCCACTGAAATAAATGTTGGACAATTTGTAGTCTAATTTCTTGGTATGTCTTAATCAATCCGACACAGACTTTGAGAACACAATGAAAACATTATGCAACTTTCTGAACATTTATTATTTGTACTAATGGAGAAATGTGTGTTTTTTCTTGCATGGACCAATTAAAAACTCCTCAAGAATTCCTGTTATTTAAATTTTGACTTATCTTAAACAAGTTTGTTTTTTCTCTCTTGATCAGTCACGGTGTTCACAGGAACAGAAGCTATTCCAGTAAACAGTTTGTGATTATATACTGGTTAGAAACCTCCTTTTTTCTTATTTTAAGTTAGCATTTGTGGCGAGATGATCAACATTTCGTCTCTCAGGTTTCCTTTTCACCAGAGAGCCTCATGCTTTGCCCTGGAAAACTTTCTAAAACTCACTGTTTGTTGCACTTCACAGCCATAACTCAGGTCTCAAACCCACGAGAGATTTGGTTGGCAACAAATGGAAAAATAGAACCACAAGTATTTCAGACTACTATGACCCTAACATTCAGCCTCTTTATGAAGTGTTAAATTTTCCGTGACATATAAACTTAAAGTCCTCCTTAGCAATGTGGAGAAAATAACAGTGTTTATGATGTGCCGATGCTTGGAGGAGTGGGTCCTACGGGGAATCCCAGAGTGGGGGAATGCAGAATTTCTTGTATTTTTATTATAGGTCAATAAAGAAGACTGGGAATTTTCTACATTTTGTTTAATGATTATTTGGGCATTAGGTGGCAGTAAGCTGAATAATAATTTAGAAAGTGTTTATCTAAATTTATGTGTGTGCCATCTGTTTGTACCGTTAGCAAATATTATATAGCATTATCTACTCGCAGTGGTTCCCAACCCTGGTCCTTGAGGAACACCATCCTGCATGTTTTAGTTGTTTCACTGCTCCAGCACACCTGATTCAGTGATTTAATTCCTTGCTTATGTTCTGCAGAAGCCTGTCAATTACCCATTAATTAAAATCAGGGGTGGCGGAGCAGAGAAACAACTAAAACATGTAGGATGGTGTTCCTCAAGGACCATAGTTGGGAACCCCTGAATTCTATTGTAACTTTCAGAAAGTAATCTCTAGGTACACATCTACAACTGATTTAATTTAGGAAAACACATCATTCAAAATGTCTGCCACAACCAATGAACCTTAGAAAAAATACAAATGGCTACAGCTTAGCCAATTACATAGACACTAAGCTAAAATTTGGTGTGCTAGTATAAGCATTACCCCTAACACAAACTTTAAATGCAACACAATACACATTATTTGTGCCTAAAACCTTAGCATTAACTTCTGGAGTCAAATATATTTGTCTATTAGCAGAATATCTCCTAAACCCCTGGAGTGATTTAATAATAATAATAATAATGAATTCAATTTATAACTCACTTTTCATTAGCGAAAATCTCAAAGTGCTACACACATTGAATGTTACACACATTCATACACCGGTAGCATTTGAATGATCCTTTAATAAAGTAGCTATTGAATGTACATTTACAACTTTTGGAGTCAACTCTATTCATGATGGCCACCTGCAAATAGACATTAGCCAACACAAATATGACTACCGGTATACAGGTAGTCCCCGACTTACGAGCGAGTTCCGTTCCTGCGAGTTGCTCGTAACATGAAAATTCGTAAGTTGGAACACGAAGCACGTGTTCTCGTAAGTCCGGATTTTCGCTCGTAAGTTGGAACATTTATGCTAGCGCTACTATGAACACTCGTTTTTCATCAAAAACGTTCATATTAGTTCATAAACATGGTCGGAAACGTGTTTCCAAACGGTTAGCTAACACACTTTCATCTAAAAACACAAAAAAGTGCTGTATTTTTTACAAATTTACTGCTCGTTCGCCAGCTCGTAAGTCCGGACGCTCGTAGGTCAGAGCGCTCGTAAGTCGGGGACTACCTGTATATGCTGTTTTCGCATGCAAACAAATCCTGAAACGAGCTGCTTAAAGGTCATTTTACACTTTTTCTTGTTTGTTTTTGCAGGTTAAAGTTGCTGATAGATCAGGAAAAGGTCTACCAAGAACGAAAAGAGGATGAGTATAACAAAAAAATCTTCAGCCTAAAAGAGGAGCTGACAAAACTCAAGTCGTTTGCGTTGATGGTGGTGGATGAACAGCAACGTCTTACTGAACAGCTGAACCATAAAACAGCAAAGGTCCAAGAACTGAGCGCCAGTTTGTCACAAGCTCAGGA
>JBBPBX010034723.1:0-14086 GCA_038048925.1 Garcialebias charrua
CATAAATTATTCTTAAAATGATTAGTTTGAATTTCTACAATCCAATCCAATGAATCTCCAGTGTGGACAGCGCACAAGCCTGAACAGTCTGAGATTAACTGTCCTATTGGCATAAACACTTCTGTAACTAAAATTCTTGTGTGTCAGCAAACTAGTTTCTGTCTGACCTGAGGAAAGATTTTGTTTCAGGCCTGGTTGGTTTCTGTTCCACTTGTTACAGAGGAAACAAAAGTTGCGGAATAAAATCTTGTGTGCATGTGTGTTTGTGTAGCCGTGGTCGTCTCTTCTAAGGAACTGGAACAGTCTGGCCGTCACACATCCTGGTTACATGGCCTTCCTGACCTACGACGAAGTCAAGGCTCGACTGCAGAGATTCATCCACAAACCTGGCAGGTAGGGTCCAAACTAATCCAAAAAATCATGAATACACGTTTTAAACTTTAGACAAATATAAGAGCAATAGATTTAAACATTAAACTGCATCAGACATATTGTGCACATTGAAGGTTGTTTTTTTTTTTAGCTACATCTTCAGGCTGAGTTGCACTCGGTTGGGCCAGTGGGCGATCGGATACGTGACGGCTGATGGGAACATCCTACAGACCATTCCCCATAACAAACCACTCTTCCAAGCTCTCATTGACGGATATAGAGAGGGATTGTAAGTCGTATTTAAACATATCAAATCCCCATTTTATACCCGTTTATTTATGACATTAAGTTTGTACCTCTCATACCCCATTCAGACCTGGCACTAACCTTGTCCTGTGTGATCTGCTCACACTTGAATGCTGCTATATACTGGCGTAAGCATTCACAATATGTATTAAAGACCGGTCCACTCACACTTGCCTTCAGCAATGTTCTTTTATCTGTCTTAGTTTGGCAGTAGAGGATGACACGGGAGTGGATTTTCACTCCTGTCCCATCCCACTCCCACAGAAAAAAATCTTGTCCCTTCTAGGCCTGTTGCGATAAACAATAAATCAATTAATCACATGATGAATTAAAATTATCAACCTCATTTTCATTTATCGGCTTTATCGTTTCTTCGTGTCTCTCGCAGTACTGAAGACACTGGATGACAAAAAGCTCAACTCCGGTGCTCTTCACTGACCCCTCCCTTTCTCTTTTCTCTTTAAAATCAGTTTTAACAACCCAAAATCACGTTTTGACAAGACAGATTTTTTCCCCCGAAGTTGGCTTGTTAGCTTAGCTCGTAGCTTAGCTGCTTTTAACGATCCAAAATCACGTTTTTAGATCGTTAAAAGCAGCTAAGCTACGAGCTAAGCTAACAAGCCAACTTCGGGGAAAAAAAATCTGTCTTGTCAAAGTTCCAAAATTCACGGATGAAACCCGTTCCTTCGTGTAAAAAAAAAAAAGGTTTTCTTTGCAAAAACAAGCTGAAAACTTGTTTACTGATTTTTATTTATTTATTTTTATCAAAAGCTTTCTGTGAAAAATGCTATGCTAAAGAGCTCAAACCACACAGAGCGTCCGCCATTTTGAGAGCCAAAGAGAGACAGCCCATGTCACGTCAAGGAGCCTCCCTCCCATTTTTCTTAGACGTGCTGCTCACTCCCTCACTATCCATCCTTCGATTCAAACTGTCTTATACTGCCATCCGGTGGTCAACAAAGGTAGTACATGCAAAACAAATTACCGGTAACCATTTCTTCTTAAATTTTACAATAATTACTAATTATTGTAAAATTTCAAACAATACGGTAGTATTGTTTATCACAATAATTTCTGAAACAATCACCCGACAAAATTTGTTATTGTGACAGTCCTATCCCCTTCCAATCCCAGGCCAGAGTAAAAAAAAATAAAAATCCTGTCCCATCCCACTCCCGGTAAAATGACTCACGCTCTCATTGTTTTTGTATTTTTATTTAGTCTTCAGGAAGTACACTGAATTGGATTTGCTCTTCTACCCATTCCTTAATTATTTTTTTTACCCATTCCTTTTGGTAAGCATAAATAATACATGGCCTGTGGTCCCTATAGTTTTTCTATGGGGGATCAGCTGCAAAGTCCCAATTTCTAGCTCTTTTGTAGGTCAATTACAGTAAAAATAAATAGATAAATAAAAAAACAACAGTACATGGATCACACTACGACAACTTTAGTTGAAAGAGCCCAAACATAACGTATAACGTTGCATTTTACAAATTTATTGAGCAACTGTTTACTTTAAACAGTGACATTACTTTTATGTCTTAAAATTGCTTTAAAAAAAATGCACCAAACAAGAGAACTGTCCTCAATGAACAAAAAGGCTTTACCTTCACATACTGTACCTGAGGTTTGGAAAAAATGCCTTTTGAGACCGCTTGTCCCTGACTCACAGGTGTACACGACTAAAACTGAACACATATACTGCGTGTTACATCGTCACACTCAACTCTCATGAAGCTCAGGATTATCTGAGACTTTCTGTGAGCTTAAAAGATGCATCGTTACTTCTGACTTTGTGTTGCAAAACTACTTTAACCCCATCAGTTTCTCCGCTAGTGTTTCCTCCCTACATTGCTGTTCCTTTGAATTTCGTCAGAAAGCAGCGGCTAGAAGCACTGTTGGCTTCTGGACCGTGTAGTTCTTTTGACTTGTGTTAACAGTGTAGGCTTATTGAAAGAAAACTACAAAATAGTGGCTCCTGTTCAAAGTTAATTAATTTATTTATTTTTGTCCTATTGGTTAGTTCCCGCTCCTGTTAATTTTTTCCCGTACCGTTCCAATCACGTGAGTAATATCAAAGTTGACTCCCTTCCCACGGGAATCACGTGACTCATGGGATTCCCGAAAAAATGTCCAACTGTATATGGCAGTCTGAACACAAGCCCATCCTGAGCTATGCTGTAAGCCCACTAACTGATGTGAACATGCAGTTATCACCTGGACGTCTCCTGGTTAACAATCTCTTTAAAAACAACATATTGTACAAGGAGCCATGATTCTGCTGGTGAATAAGGCTCATTAACTACACAAAGAGGTATACTGTAATCATATGGATGTGTGTGTGTTTACCTGTGTGGTGTTTTTTCCAGCTATCTTTTCCCAGACGGCCGTGCACAAAACCCAGACCTAACAGGCTTGTGTGAACCATCTCCACAGGATCACATCAAAGTTACTCAGGTTTGTTTGTTTCTCATCTACAAATCAATCAGCCCTCGTCATGACGTTTTAGTTCAAAGTGCATCTTATTGCTCACGCTGTAAAGATAAACAAGACGGTTTTATAACCGTCATGGCTTGCTACAAAATAGAAACTATTTTGATATAAAGAGTTAAACGCATGAAATATTTGATGCGAGTAAAACTCTGCAAGTATTGAATCCTTTGTTCCCCCTGCAGGAGCAGTATGAGCTGTACTGTGAGATGGGCTCCACTTTCCAGCTGTGTAAGATCTGTGCGGAGAACGATAAGGATGTAAAGATTGAGCCCTGCAGACACCTGATGTGCACTTCCTGTCTGACTGCCTGGCAGGTAAGATGATCGACTTTACACCGCTAACCTTTAATATACTGATACGAAGATGCTTTGGGAATCTTTAACGAGTAGGAAAGGCTGCCTTTTATGCTTATTACTGTAAATATTTAATCAGTTTTCTTTGTTTTGTTTTTTATTTTTGTCAAACTATTTTAATCTTTTAATTATTAAAAGTTCTCACCAAATGTGCTCTTTATCTCTATTTTATTAAAAGTAGAAGCTCTCCTGTTTCTATTTATTTATTTCAATGCAAATGTGATTTACCATACTTTTAGCCTATAAGTTGCAGCTTTTTGCATAAATTTTCAAGTCCTGCAACTTATACACTGAAGCGACTAATACCGTACTTTCTGCCCTTTAAAGCTTCAGTATGTAGCTTTTTTTATGAACATATTTCTTCACTCTGTCACTACCTCCTGACAGACTGATGTTAGCCAGGTAATCTCTGAAAAAATAAAAAAAAAATATTGTCCCCTTGCTTCTCCAGGTGGTAAATAAGCATTTCTAAAAAGAAAAGGTGACCCGCCATTTTCCAGCCAATAAAAACAGAGTTTGTAACCAGCCAATAAAAACAGAGCTTGAATTTGAATCAGCCAATAAAAACAGAGCTTGAATTTGAAATTCAACAGACCACAAGGGGGCAGAGCCACATATGGCTCTGAGGGGGAGGGATCAGAATGCTTTGCCTGTTGAAAATATTTCTAAGTGCTGCAGTTCTACAGAAACTGCATACTGAACCTTTAAGTTGCTCCGCCCGATAAGTCGCATTAGTCCAATTATGTCCAATAAAGTGGAAAAATCCATAAACGTGTCGCACCTCCGTATACGTCGCATCTATTATGCGTCACCGCTGACGCGTCGTGTATGTTACGCGTCACCGCAAATGGCCACAGGAGCGTGCACGGTAAGACTTCAACAAGATTAACACTTAAAAACAATTATTTGTTTGCTGAAAATTATAGCAAAGATGTGTCTGAGCTGAACTTTTCCTTAATAAATGCACGTAATGTTCAAATCAGCTGAATTTAAAAAAATAGTTTTGCTACGTCGGTGCTGCGAAGCGTGCACGCGCAGCGAGCGGATACGCTTCATTTCTTTAAAATTTAACAAGATTAACACCTAAAAAATATATTAGCTGACATTATAGTAAAAGTGTTTCTGAGCTTAACTTTTCCTTAATAAATGCACGTAATTGTCAAATCAGCTGGATTTAAATCGTTTCGCTTTGATGGTCTTCCAAACGGTCGCGCGCGCTGCGAAAATAAATTGTAAATAAATCGAAATTTTGCTCAAACATCTCCTAACGATAACTTGTTGTAAATGTCCATCCAGTGATTACTTTGCTTATTGACACCAGCTGGAGAGGACGCTGGCGTGATGTCGCCGCTTCTCCACGCTAAATAGTTATTTTACTGTTGCTATTTTTTGGACATTTTTTGGACATTTATCTGGACTCGTTTTGTTCAGTGGTTTTTAATAAGGATTTTACGGACAGCTTGGCTAGCTCTTCCTAACCGGAATTTGGGCTGTCTACCTCCTGTCAAACTCCAGCACGAACTTACTTCAAGAACTACGTTACGTAGCTGCAATTATTGTTCCACTCACCTACTGCCTGTCAACCTCCTGTGTCATCTGGACTGTCCTGGATTTTCTCCTGTGCTCCTCTTCACGATATGCTCAACCAAGTTACATCCCTCTGCTTCTTGGTTGTTTCTTTCGGAGCCGTGGGTCTGCTGTTAGCAGCTAGCTCTGTGCTAGCTTCCCCCGGCTTGGCTGGCACGATGTTGACGTATTCTGCTTCGCAGCTGCTTGGACTTAACAACTGCTCCATTCCTCCCTCTGTTTCCACCATCAAACAACTGGGACTTCTGCGTAGACCTCGTTATATCCACAGAAGCTCTCGAAAGATATCCATCTACTCTGGACAGCCGCAGGTTGGGTCTATCGCGTGTGTCTCGTCCAAGAGACGTGTCGCACCTCGACGACGTCATCAGAACGCTGCGTCTGTAGTCCCTTGTAGTCCACAGCGCACGAAGTGGCAAGGAAAACGTGGAGTGGACTTCAGTCTGCTGAAACCGGTTCAAAAGGCTTCTACACCAACTGGTATTAAATTAGAACTTTTCAATGTGCAGTCACTATCAAACAAATCATGCCTAATTCACGATCACATTCTGGAGAAGGACTTGGACCTCATGTGTCTTACAGAGACTTGGCATCAGCCAGATGTGTACAGTTCTCTAAATGAGGCCTGTCCGTCTGGTTACAGTTATCTGCAGAGAGCCCGCAGCACTGGCCGCGGTGGTGGTCTGGCTGTAATCTACCGCAATAATTTAAAATTGACACATCTAGCTTCTCAGGACTTTTCCTCTTTTGAAAGTTTGGCCTTCAACTTCAAAGCCCCACTCCTGATGAACGTTATATTGATTTATAGACCTCCCAAACCGCATGTTTCATTTAACTCAGAGATGCATGACCTCCTCACCTTTTTCTGCACCTCCCCTGTGAAAACTATTTTTCTTGGCGATCTAAATATCCACATGGACAATTCCTCTTCCCCGTTGGCAACAGATTTTAAGTCTCTTCTGGACTCTCTTAATCTCACCCAACATGTGGACGTCCCTACGCACAGCAGGGGGCATACTCTGGATTTGGTGATTACAGACACTGTACTCATCAATAACTTATCTGTATATGACCTGGGTGTCTCGGACCACAGTGTCATCTCTCTGGAAGTGCCTTCAACTTCACCTGCTTCAAACCCAAAGCGACCCATCCAGTTCCGGGACTTTAAAAACATTTCCCCTGATGTTCTGTCCGCTGATCTTCACGCCCTGACCGCTGTCAATCATTCATCTGCCAATGACTCCGTTGATTACTACAACCGATCTCTCCAAGAGCTTCTGGACCTACATGCTCCCTTGAAGACAAGACTGGTGTCTTTCTCCCGTTCAGCCCCCTGGTACACTGGTGAGCTCCGCAGGATGAAGGCAACTGGCCGTGCTATCGAGAGACGTCTAAAATCATCTGGTCTCTCGGTACATAAGCAGGCATACAAAGAACATCAGAAAGCATACGCCTATTCTCTTAAAGAAGCACGCTCCAAGTATTACTCCAACATCATCAACACCTGCCCTGGTAACTCTAAACAGCTCTTCTCCACAGTAACTCATCTACTTAATCCCATTAAACAAACTTCTGAGGAATGTGTTCAAAAATGCGACCTGTTCCTTTCATCATTTAAAAACAAAATTGACACCATCAGATCTCAGCTTCACAACCTCCCTGATCTTCGTTTACCATCTACCCGTCTGCATCCTGGGTCCCTGAGCAGCTTTGATGAGGTTGTTCAGAGTGAGGTGGAGTCCATCATAAAGAAAATGAAGCCTTCATCCTGCGCCCTGGATCCCTTCCCCTCATCTCTCATAAAATCCAATCACTCTGCAATAAGCCCATTAATCACTCAAATAATAAATCAGTCTCTACAATCTGGTCATGTTCCACTGCCTCTAAAAACTGCCATCATTAGGCCTCTTCTGAAAAAATCTAATTTGGATCCCGACATTTTTTCTAATTACCGCCCAATTTCCCACCTCCCGTTTCTGTCCAAAGTGCTGGAAAAAGCAGTTGCTGCTCAGCTGCAGGACCACCTACAGCAACACTCTCTGTACGAGAAGTTTCAGTCTGGATTCAGAGCAGCTCACAGTACTGAGACTGCATTACTGAGAGTTACAAATGATATCCTCATGGCTGCTGACACTGGCTCTCCCTCCGTCCTTGTCCTCCTTGACCTCACTGCAGCCTTCGACACTGTGGACCATAATATTCTCCTCCACCGTCTTCATGTGGAGGTCGGTCTCTGTGACACTGTCCTGGACTGGTTCAAATCTTTCCTCTCCGATAGGCTGGAATGCGTTAGTCTTGGCAATGCCACTTCCCAGACAGTCGGTGTCTCCTGTGGTGTCCCTCAAGGGTCAGTTCTGGGGCCCCTGCTGTTTTCCCTTTACATGCTGCCTTTAGGTCAAATTATTAATCAGTTCAACATTTCTTTTCACTGCTATGCCGACGACACACAGCTTTACATCAGGACTGGATCATCCTCATCATCCCCATCTCCATCTTCACTCACTGCCCTCTCTGCCTGCCTGGAGGAAATAAGGGCATGGATGAATCAGAACTTTCTTCAATTAAACTGCTCCAAGACTGAGGCCATAATGATTGGCACCCCTCACCAGATACAAACATCAACTTTAACAACAATCTCCTTCTCTGGTCAAGACATCCCCCTCTCCACCTCTGTTACAAATCTTGGAATAAAAATGGACTCTCATCTTACATTTGAAACTCACATTAAGCATCTGTTTAAAACTTGCTTCTTCCATCTTCGAAACATCTCCAGACTTCGCCCATCTCTGACTTTTTCCGATGCTGAGAAACTCGTCCATGCCTTTGTCTCCTCCAGGCTCGACTACTGCAACTCCCTGTTTATTGGAATCCCTGGCAAAAACCTTCAGAAACTTCAATATATTCAAAACAGTGCAGCAAGGATTTTATTGAGAGCTCGTAAATTTGAACATATTACACCCATTCTCCATAACCTCCATTGGCTTCCTGTCACCTACAGAATTCAATACAAAACTGCTCTCATTACACATCAATGCTTACATGGAACTTCACCTGACTATCTAAAGGACATTCTTGCACCATATTCATCCACCCGGTCTCTACGATCACAGAACAGTAATCTACTTCACATTCCACGAACCAAATTAAGGACCATGGGAGACAGGGCATTCTGTGTGGCTGCCCCCCGCCTATGGAACTCCCTTCCTGACTGCCTGAGAGCTCCACAGTCACTGGTTGACTTTAAAAGCGGTTTAAAGACTTTTCTTTTTAAGCAAGCCTATTCTGCCCCCGCATGATTTTATCTTTGATCTTGGTTGATTGATTTTACTTGATTTTATCACTTGTTTTATTTATTTATTTATTTATTTTTTAAGCAGGCCTATTCTGCCTCCACATGATTCTGTTTTTAATCTTAGTTAATACCATTATTGATTTTATTTGATTTTATCACTTGTTTTTATTGTTGTAGCACTTTGAGATTTTTATTAATGAAAAGTGCGGTATAAATTGAATTTATTATTATTATTATTATTACTTTCTGTAAGTTTCATCAAAATCTGTCTTGTGGTTCTTGACCTATTTTTCTAACAGTCAAACACTGAGGTAACAGTAGTTCAGACATCCAGAGAGCAGGAGGCCGTGCTGCGGCAGAGTGAGTCCGAGCAGAGGAGGCTTCTGTCGGACACATGAGCTGGGAACAGTCGGTGGACCCTAGCGGCCGAAAGTGGTACTGCTCCATTTTTTTCATCAGAATGAATGGAAACTGTCATATCTCAGCCAAAAATTGGTCTAAAAATATGGGAAAAAATCCCTAAATATTTCGCTTCGCCCCAAATTAGAGCGAGAAAAAAACTGCGACTCATAGGCCGAAAAATACNCCAAATTTTGGCTGAGATTTGACAATTTCATTCATTCTGACATGGAAAATATTGAACACTACCATTTTCAGCCATTAGAGGGCCCTTGACTAATATGGCAAGCCAAGTGTCCCATTAATAAGTAAAAATGGCTATTAATGAGATACTTGGCTTGCCATATCAACCAACTTCGTCTTGCTCCGGAACTCCTGGAGCAAACATTAAAACAGCTGCGTTTCGCCGCGCTGCCCATTTAAAATCCATCTGATTTGACCATTAAAGTGTATTTTTTAAGAAAAAGTTCAACTGAGACACACCTTATCTATAATGTCGAGCAAACAAACAATTGTTTTTAGGTGCTTATCTTGTGGAATTTTGAAGAAATGCACAGCGAGTTGCCCTCTGCGTGCTCCTGCAGCTGCAAAAAGGCTTTTGAAGTGCAGCTGATTTGACCATGAAAGTGCATTTATTAAGAAAAAATTCAACTGAGACACACACACCTTTTACTATAATGTCGAGCAAACAAATAATTGTTTTTAAGTGTTAATCTTGTTAAATTCGTGTTAAAGTCCTCCTGTGCGTTCTCCCGCGGCCGACATATGATAGCCAATCAATTTTTGGCACAACACCGGCCCACATTTCTGGGTGGTCAGTGGTGACACATAATAGATGCGACTTATATGGCGAAGCAACTTATTTGTTTTTTTTCCCACTTTATTAGACATTTTTGGACTGATTTGACTTGTATGGCCGGCGGTGCGACATGTACGACAGCAAGTACGGTATATTAAAATATCACGTTCTTCCCGTGTTTATTTTTATCACCACTAAAATTCGAGAGGTTTCTGTTCATCCTTTTCGTTGCTGAGAAGTCAAAGGCTCTTAATTTTGTGTCTACATGTTTTTATTTCACACTTTATTATTTCTGGCTGTCAGTCGTTTAAAATGAGTCACGAAGACGAAAATGAAAGTGCCGACTGATGCGTCTGAGTCCGACCTGACCACTAGCAGCGTTCAGCGGGATGGATATTTACATGGTTCCTCTGATAAAACCTGTATACAAATGATCCAGTCACTTTGTTGGTCAGAGTTATCAGACATGTAGAGAAACTTCTTTTGTTCAACTTTTTTTTACTCGGGAGTTGTTTTTTGTAGGTAAAGCTGATGTTGATGGTCAGTAGTTCTTTTCACACACGTTTATTTATTCAAATTACAGTGAAATCAGTGACGGAACAGAAGCAGCATCACATTTCAGACACTGTTGTCCATATATGAGCCTTCTAGCCTTAAGCTTATTTACAAATTCAGTTTTTATTTGGACTTTGAACAATACACACACACATTTAATACAAATGAATAGAAAAGAACAACTAAACTACACCTGGGAGTAGACCAGTTTCAGTTGTTTAAGCTGGTAAACATCAGTATTGACAGATTTCTTTTTGTTTTGTCTACAGTTTCAATAAAAATCTAAAATTAGTTTTTAGTTGCTGTTGGCAAACTAATTAAATAAAAGGATATTTAAACAAATTACATTTTAAATATCTTTGTTCTTTTTTTCATTCTGCCCTTAATGTTCATGTTTGTTTTAATTCTTTGAATAATGGAATACTGTACACATGAATGTAAATTATGGTAAAATACTTTATGCTAAAAGTTCTTTACTGTATAGTATTTCTATCGTGTTTTTATTTGGCAATTCTCAGTTAATTCAAGTACTATTAATGAGTTTTTATTCCTTTTCGAGAAGCACCAGCAGCTTTACTTTAGATAGAACAGCAGTAAAAGTGTCACTGGCTCTTTAGGAAAAGTGGTTTTCAAACTTTTCAGCTTCTGAGCCACAAATTACCAACAATAGAAACTCTTGACTCCAATTGTTAGTATACAAACAAAAGCTAATTAAACAGAGAAACAATAACAAAAAAACACAACTATGCTTTTTTTTACTTTTTTTTTTTTATGCATTGCGTGTCTCATCTGGAAGTCCTCTCCAGACCATCAACTTGATGTTTTATGACCCATGTTGGGTCACACAGTGGTGACTCAGAGGTTGGAGAAGGCGAGCCTGAGATCGGAAGGTTGCCGGTTCCACTCCTTGGACAGATTCACCCAAACCTCCACCCTCGCTTACCCCACTCTAGACCCTTGAGCAAGGCCTTAACCCCCACCATCTGCTCGTCAGGCTCCCTGCCCAACACGGATGGCTGTGGTAGCTCAGTGGTGTGTGGTTGCATCAGGAAGGACAATGTCCAAGTCTCTGAGTTAGTTAGTTTGCTGTGGCGACCCCTGAGGAACGGGAAACAAAGTGGTGTCCCAGTCCTGCGCGTTCAGAACGAACCCTTTCTGTGTTTTTTTCAGGAGTCAGAGGGTCAGGGCTGCCCGTTTTGTCGCTGCGAGATAAAAGGCACCGAGCCCATCGTGGTGGACCCTTTCCACCCAAAGGCCAGCGGGGTTTCCTTTGCTGGTTTCCAGGGATCCAGCAGAGCAGAAGCAGCTGGCAACGATGAGGAAGAGGACGATCGGCTGGAGGATCAGCATCTTGTCATAGGCAGGCTGGCCTGCAGTAAGGTGAGAAGGCCTTTTTGTTTTGTCAGTGTTTGACGAGCTCGCTGCAAGGATCACATGACGTCCGTGTTTGTGGTTTGACAGGTTGAGCGTCCCGCTTCTCCGGTGTCTCAGCTGCCTCCGGTGCCCCCCCGACTGGACCTCCTGCAGCAGAGATCCTCCAGCTCACATCCGGCCCTGGCTCAGGGAGCTACACCCAAGGCAAGTGTGCGTGATGTGCACAGACACCCCCCCACACACACACACACACTGCTTATTGCAAATGGTTTAAAAGAAGGCTTTTTCCCTGCCAGGTTCACAGTGGGTCTGCCAGCAGCAGATCTTTTAAAATGAAAGTCATTTAAAACAAAATCCTTCATTCTCAAACTGTGTAAACACGTTCACATAGAGAGTGACTCGTGTTTTCTGTAGTCGTCTTTGTCTTAACCATCTCTCTGCCAGGAAAAAGGAAAAAGCCTGCAGGGCGTTTTTGAACAAGTCCACAAAATTTGACTATGACACTATGTCGAGTCCTGAAATGTTCTGTGAACTGAAAATGTTTTTGTCCTGACGTTTGTGCACTTTGTCCCCCGTTCTGTTTTAATACCTTCAAACTAAATAATATACAACTGCCATTATTTCATAATTTAAAAAAACAAACAAACCGGTAACACAGCTTTCGTGTAAAAAACTAAACTAAACAAACAATAAAACAAAAAAGGTTGATTGCTTCTGTCTGGCTGACTGCGAAGCTTCGTTAAAATTTTTCATTACCAGTATACTATTATTATTATTCTTTTGAAAGAAGCAAACTAAGCGTCATGGTTTCATGTTTACGCCTCGGTGTTTGACAGAATTATGGATGCTACATGTATAAACAGTCCAACAAAGGCAGTTACTTTCAGAGCAATATTTCAACATCTTATTCTAACTAAAACAACAGTCGGACAGTGTTTATATAAGTAAGGCGTTGGATATGTTTACATGTTGCAGAATATAGTCTAGCCAATGATTACCGGTAGCAAATTTCATAAACCCATACTTTATTAATAACCAAACATAGTAAACATATCAAAAGTTTGATTTGAGAACTAGTAAAACAATTTTGGGGAAAGTAATTTTAACTTTAATGGCTGCACATCTCTGAAAGTTTGGCCCAAGAGCAACAAATACGGTAGATGGATAATGGTGCAAAAAAGAACCGATGGAAGTGAATTTCAGCTATTTGGGTTAATTGACGACAGGCCAGTAAGAAGACTATTAAAAGAGCATTTTAAAAAGGTTGAACCTCTTTGATGTAAAGATGGGCAGAAGTTCACCAAACTATTTTGTGTTTTACTCAGAAATGGGGATTTATATAGATGCTAATTGTTTGCCATATGTTGCATGTACTGTGTAATCAAATGGCTGCAAGTAGTCCTAACAAAACATTATATATTTTTTAAAACTGGCAACAATTTTCCTTTTATCTGAATCAGAATGTTCTGCCATCCATCTGTTGTGTACAGCTGTTCATCTTCAATAAATGTCTGTACTTGGGTGACAAAATGGACAAATGTCAATTAAAAACTGTAAATTTGAATGAGGAAATGAGAAAGATGTAGGGACTCTGCATTAAGCAGCACTTGGTTCAGATGTTGCTCTAATTTGAGGTAAAGTAAGCAGAAAGTGTTTATGTGGCAGCTGGAGTCAAGTCTTCACATCTGTGCTGGTTTACATCCCAGATTGCAGCCACTCACAGAGACAAGCCCCTACCTCCTCCTCCTGGCTTGAGAGAGCTCCCCCCTCCTCCCCCTCCTGAGCGGCCCTCCCTCGCAGGCCTCCAGGACTCCAGATTCCAGAGGAGACCTCTGCCCTCCACCCCTGACCAGCCCGCCTGGGCTGCCAACTACATGGTCCCACGTCCTGCCACAAAGGCTCCGTCGATTCTGTCCTCCGCCCCCGAGAGCGGTGGCACCAACGGAGAGGCGGCCAAACCTCAAGCAGTGACCAACGCCGTCTACTGCCTGGCTGCGAGGTAGGACCGCTGACACGACGTGCCGCGGGCAAGAAGTGACACAAGAAGACAAAAAACAAAAAAAAAGTTCTATTTTGCGGTAACAAAACTTGAGACCAGTGACGTGTTTGGTTGATCATAACCTCTAACCGATAAACAGCAGCTCTCTGACTCAGCTGTGAGTCAGAGAGCTGCTGCCCGATCGACCTTTATCCTAAAGCATTGCTCTGAAAGCGGCTCTAGAGTCTTGCACTTCTCTATCCTTTTGCCCATTTGGCTTTTTCTACAATCGTAAGATGTAACGGCAGCATACACAGAGCTTCATATCAGCTTGTACTTTGATTTATTTTGAAGCACATTGGTGTAAATATCTAAACTTTCAAGCATCCTGTCATGTTTTCCTTTGCTCAGGCCTCTGCCATCCTCGGGGGTGTCGAGTGGAGAAAAGCCATCATCAGATTCTGAGGAGAACGACTACATGAGTCCCACCTCCCTCCCAGTTTCCAGCACCGCCTGGGTCTTATCGGGCTCCCTGGTGCCCCCACCACCAACCCAGACAACCAATCACAATGGCT
>JBBPBX010034724.1:6532-32451 GCA_038048925.1 Garcialebias charrua
GTTTCCTTTTGTATATATATATATAATTATTTGTCTATGATGGACTGGAGACCTGTCCAGGTGTCCCCCGCCTCTCACACAGTGATGACTGGACATGGACACCAGTGACCCCAGTGACTCTTAAAGAAAGAAGTGGTTAAAGATGATGGATGGATGAATTATTTGTTCCTAGATTTTTATTTTATTGTTTTAGAGAAATCCAGGCAACTAACCTAATACTGGTAATTTAAGTTACAGAATTGTATGCACTCCTGTATTATTTGTTCCAATATTTGGTATGAATATCAAACGATGCAAAAAAAAATTTGATACAGTACAGAACCTAAAATTATTGTTTTAAATACATGTTCTGTTTATTTACATTGCGTTTAATATTCTCAGTTTAAAATTATTGTTTTAAATAATGTTCCATTTGTTTACATTGTTGTTTATTCTTTTCAGCTTGTCAGTTACAAAACTGAAACTAAATGTATGACCATTTTAATACAAAAATCGTTTCTGAATCGAAAAATCGTTTTTGAATCGAATCGTGACACCAAAAATCGGAATCGAATCGATTTTCCAGACACTGAGAGATTAGCACCCCTACTTTAAATATCCAAATACATTTTGTTAAAAGACAAAGTTGTTATAATCTCAAGGGAACAGAGATATTTGTAAAACCAAAATACAGAACTACCGTAGTTTGAAGGGACGGTCCACCTCAATCCAGGGAATTGGATTGTGGAATGGTTTGGAGAGTGATGTTAAAAATGCCAAGTCAATGTGTACATTTAAAAAAATTGTCAAAACTGAATTGTAAAAAAAAAATGAAGTACTTTAATGTGTATCGTATTAGAGTCAAAAATTAGAAAGAGTTATTCATTTTGTTCTGTTACTTGAAGACTAATTTTGTTTGAACTAATTGTTTGAAAAAAGGGGCAGATATAATATGATTTTTTCTTCTTTCTGCTACCTTTCATTTTTATATATTTTGTATGTTATCGTTTATGGGATTGTTTTGTATTGTATTTTAAAAATGAACAAATTTTATAAATAAATTTAAAAAATCCTTTGCGTCTCCAGCCACTTCTCCTACTTACTTTAAGTAAAATTATTTAAAAAAATAACATGAGCAAACTGAGTTTTCACACACTTTCAAGCATCACATATGGGCTGGGGGGAGTGGTGGTGCAGAGAGAAGGTGGGGCTGTGGTTGGAAGGTCGTCAGTTCCCTGGACCAACAACATTCCAAAAAAATGTTTTTCTTCTTTTGGCTGCTCTCTTCTTCAGGGGTCGCCACAGCGAACTAACGCAGGAAGATCTGGCAATTGTTTTACACCGGATGCCCTTCTTGGCACAAGTATAGACAACCGAGCTACCACAGCCCTCTGTGTGGAGCAGAGAGCTGTCCTCAAGGGTGCTCGGGGGAGCAGATGGTTGGAGTTAAGCGCATTTGTCAATGGAGTAGAGTCAGGGCCGGCCCAAGCCTCCATGGGGCCCTAAGCCAAATTTGGTCTGGGCCCCTCTATTTGTGTTAATAATGTGGATTACTGCAATCAACAGTCAGATGATCAGATCATTTACCCACCTAACATAAACTCGTTGTAACTCTGACAGTCCTGTGTTTACATTATCCTATATGTATATACTAAAAGTAACAAACAAACAATAATAATAATAATAATTAATTCAATTTATAACGCACTTTTCATTACTGAAAATCTCAAAGTGCTACACATATATTGAATGCTACACACATTCATAAACCGGTGGCGGCAGACTACCATGCAAGGTGCTTTCCAGTCCTACCGGGAGCAACTCAGGGTTAAGTGTCTTGCCCAAGGACACAACGACACATGGTGCAGGTCCCGGGAGTCGAACCGCCAACTTTCCGATCGGGAGACGACTGCCATTACCACTACACCACGGCCGCCACAAACATACAAACAAACAAAAAACACCTGCAATGTACTGTATTTTACAGCCAAAGTGTCATCTGGTTTATTATCTTTGATTCCAAGGAACTGCAACAGTATTGTTCAAACTAATTTGTAGTGCAAAATCAACAACTGACAGATAAAATAACTTAGATGCATAAACATAAATTAAGCTGTGCAAAAACAGACAAAATAAAAAAATAAAACATCAAGGAAATACTTAAATACTGTAATGTAAACATTTACTTGAAACCACGTAAATGGTTTAAAAAATAAATTTAATGTTGAATAATTAGTTCTTAAAACTATATAAATATATGCAATAGTTTGTAAAACTGAACTTAAAATATTAAATAGAATCAAATATAAATCATTACTTACATTTTTTAAATTCCACTTAGGGGACCCTAAGCAGCAGCTTAGTTTGCTCATTCCTTGGGCCGGCCCTGGGTAGAGTGGTGCAAATGAAGGTGGAGGCAGATGTGTTTGACCTTTCCCACCCACATTTTGGTGTTATCAGTCTGGAGAGTTGAACCGACGACCTTCTGATCACAGGCCTACCTTCTCTAACCTCTGCGCCACCACTCTATACTGACAACTTCAAAATGTGTGAAAGGTGAAACACCCAGACCGGTCTCTACCCTCATTTGCCCCACTCTGGACCCTTGAGCAAGGCCCTTAACCCTCACCATCTGCTCCCAAACAGGTCTTTCTTGAGAATGAGTCCTTGTGACTCAATGAGACTACATGTATAAATAAAGTTTAAATAAAATAATGTTAAAAACAGTTGCAGTCACTCCTGTTTGACTGAGAAGTCTGAGTGAGAAGTGGCTGGAGACGAGGGAATATATAAAGACTGATCAAATGAAAACACAGGTAACGGAATAAACCCAAAAATCAGATAACGCACAAAAAATTAAACATGACGACCAAAAGAAAATAAACTTAATAATAACACAAGCCATCATTTTTACAGTTATTATATAATTATAATTGTTATGTTATGTACAGTATAATGCTTTTATAAATGTTTAGGGATAAAAAAAATCGAATTGCGACAACAAAAAGTAATGGGTACACAAACAGGCTAAATGGTTTGTTGTCTTACCTGAACGTTCATAGTTGGATCTGCTGTGTCTGGTAAATTGATACAAGTAGTTGGATCCCCCAGGGCCCTCGTCTCCAAATGGACTGGAACAATTGGAAGAGTCAAAAAGAGGCTCAAAAAGGGCATCAAGAGAGTCAGATGATCCGTTAAGAGATCCTTCAGATCTATAGGAACTGGAAGTTCTAAAACGTGATGAAGAGCTGTATGATGAAGAAGATCTTTGGCTGGAAGATGACAGCGATGCCATAACTGAGCCAAAGTGGTGACCTTAGATGGATGCAAACAAGATGAAAATACAATATTACACCAAATGCAACCAAACTTGGGAAAAGCATTACTCAAAAACAACTTTTTAATTTAAAAACATGGCAAAACGGTTGTTACCAGGAGCTGCTGTTGCTCCTCACCAGTCTTTGCTCTGGGTTTAAATAAAGCCTCACTGCATTAAGGGTTTGTGGAGCGCAGGCTGAGCTATTCTGTCCTGCATTCTAGTTTTAGCCATAAATGGTATTCTATACAACCACTTGAGACAAGAGTGCAACAGACAAACTGATAAGAATTCGAGACCCTTTCTTTTTCCCCATTAACACTTACATGCACACCCACACAGCAGAGATAAGACCAACAGGAGCACTTGGGGATGTTTCTGGCATGTTGTCAGGAATATAAGCAGTTGAGTACTCAGGTCATTCATAAAACTAAACTCAATTTGGAAGAATCAGCAAAATACCTTTTAATTTGTCTGTTTTTTCCATTCAACCTTTCTTTATATAGGTTAGTCCCAATGAGCCCATTGAATTTGAATATTATGACCTGCAAACAAAATGCAAGCAAACACTGATGCCCCTTGTTGCTGAGGGACTTCAATAGTGAATGTTTGTAATTTTCAAGAAGTGTTTTGTTGTGACTGGAATTGAAGAAAGAATGCAAGTAAACCATAATGCTTTTGGTGCAAGATATTCAAGTGGGTAGTTACAGCAGTGCAGCGTGATGAATCCTGGCGAGTGGAGGGAGAAATTTTATCCACCACCACGTGCAGTGGTGGAGCCAGGGGTAGCCAAATGTGGCCTTGGTCACCCCCAAGGGCCACCTCAATCATGTGAGGAAACTATACTTCTATACCCAACAGTGGCGGCTGGCCATTAGAGGGCGATAGGGCGCTGCCCCACCACTCTTTACACCACATTACCTTGAATAAGACAGAAACAATTAAATAAAAATAAAATAATAAAATAAAAGTATTTCAAAATATATGTATATATATTTTTTGATGCGTAAGATAAATATTTTTTAGTTAATGATGAGTAAAGTTGTTTCCATCATCAGCGTTGTCTGGTGATGTATTTCCACCCTGGGGCGCAAAAATCTTTGCCCATAGAGTCTCATTAAAAGTTGTACAGTTAGCTCCTCTTCCTTACAAGAAATAGGATTGTTCTGGGCACACCTCTCCTGCACCCAGTGCTGAATGCAAGGTACAGCTCTTGCTTCCAGAACAGATCGCGGACACTCACAACCACACTATGTGTGAGAGAAGCTAGGCTAGCTGCTGCAGATAGGCTTTAAGCCATTGAATGCCCTATCCACAGTATTCCTGAGGGTGTCACTGTAGAAGCGAATGTGCATTGTACTTCCTGTCCAACACCGGAAGTGCCTGTATTCCATAGGCGGAGTATGGATTGCGGGTGTTTTTGAAAGTTATTTTCATTCATTTTATCGGAGCAAACACAGCTTTTGTTTAAACGGAACGTTTACTGAAATGTCCTACCGGGGTTCAGGTACCTGCTGTGCTGTTCGCGGCTGCACCAACAACCGGACCAAGCTAAATCTTTGGCTAAAACAACAGTGTTTTCAACACGGACCCAAAACAAAGAAAGAGTGTTCCTGCATCCTACTCTATGGCTGTGTCTGCGCGATCAGGTAACATCTGTAATTTCTTTTTATTCAGGGAGGGTTTATTAATGAGAGTTTTGGATGATTTACTGTCTTAAAATGATATATGTCAGGCGCGACCGGTGTTACAGAACACCGTGACTTTTAGCCGAGATAGCTGCTAACAAACGTTAGCCGAGAGACAGGAGCAAACGCGTTGCTATTTATGTATTTTTAAATTATGTCTGCGCGATCAGGTAACATCTTTTTATTCGGGGAGGGTTTATTAATGAGAGTTTTGGAAGATTTACTGTCTTAAAACGATAGATCTCAGACGCGACCGGTATTTTTAGCCGAGATAGCTGCTAACAAACCTTAGCCGAGAGGCCGGAGCAAACGCGTTCGCTATTTATGTATTTTTAAATTATGTCTGCGCGATCAGGTAACATCTTTTTATTCGGGGAGGGTTTATTAATGAGAGTTTTGGAAGATTTACTGTCTTAAAACGATAGATCTCAGACGCGACCGGTATTTTTAGCCGAGATAGCTGCTAACAAACCTTAGCCGAGAGGCCGGAGCAAACGCGTTCGCTATTTATGTATTTTTAAATTATGTCTGCGCGATCAGGTAACATCTGTAATTTCTTTTTATTTGTCCCTCCTCTTTTAACAAAACGAGTGGTGTTCCCACATTTTTAATGAACTAAAACAACAAAGTTTGGACTGTCTTCAACTGTATTACTCGCATGTAAACAAACGGTGTTTCCGGTCAACCGGAAGTCGTGTGCACATTTCGCGCAAAGCATCATGGGGCGTAGGAATACTGTGGATATACCTGTTTCTTTTGTACATAAATGATTTGGTGAATGTGTCGGGGCTGTATAGGTGTGTTCTGTTTCAGATGATACCACTTTTTTTTGTTTAGGAACAAATTTGGATCATATGCTGAACATGATGGAAACAGAGTTTGTAAAAATACAGACTTGGTTTGGGCTTAAAAAATTATCGCTAAATTTAAAGAAAACAAGTTATATGGTATTTAGTAATAGAAATACCACAGTTGATGCTACATTTAAAATTAATGGTAACATAATTAGTAAAGTGACAGAAATGAAATTTTTGGGTGTAATTATTGATGAGAACCTAACCTGGAAATCTCATCTTAATTATTTGAGAACAAAGATAGCCAGATCTATTGCTGTATTATACAAGGCAAAATAATTATTTAACGATAAAGCACTACTTGTATTGTATAATGCAATAGTTCTTCCATATTTGACTTATTGTGTTGAAGTTTTGAATTAGATAAACCAGGAGCAGATTTAATAAGATATATTCTTCATCTGCTACCTTTCATTTTATATTTTATACATTTTTTCTTTCTAATTCATATATGTCAATTGTTGTATTTCATTATTGTAAAATGAATACAATTTAAATAAATAACCAAAAAAGTTTGGGGGAAGGCATGTAAAACATCTACAAATTCTATTATCATCACAGGAAAGCATTACACTCACCCATCTAACATATTGTTTCATCAGTTAAATTTATTAAAGTTTTATGAACTGGTTGACTACGGAATTCTTCAGGTTATGTACAGAGCTCATACAAATTATTTACCTGGAAATATTCAATCATATTTTATTAAGAGAATCAGTAATTACACCATGTAAAACATCTACAAATTCTATTTTTATTTTACAGAAAAGAGCAATAAGAATCATCTCAGGAAAGCATTACACTCACCCATCTAACATACTATTTCAACAGCTAAATTTATTAAAGTTTTATGAACTGGTTGACTATGGAATTCTTCAGGTTATGTACAGAGCTCATACAAATTCCTTACCTCCATATATTCAATCTTATTTTATTAAGAGAGTCAGTAACTACAATTTAAAAGGATTAGAAATGTTTGTAAAACCAAAAATTAGAACAAACTCAAAGGAACGATGCACATCAGTTCAAGGAATAAAACTGTGGAATGTTTTGGATAAAAGTTGTAAAAACGCATCCTCAATGTTTTTGTTTAAGAAATTGGTAAAAAGTAGTCTATTAAAAAATATGAAATTGTTTAGCTTATTCTTTTGAAATCGGTTGTTCTTGGCACGGAGTCAGTTTTTGACTTGTTATGTTATATAATGCCTATTTAAGTTTGAATGTAATTTATGTATTTTATTTCATAAGTATTTTCTTTTTTTTAAAGGAGCAGATGTTACAAGATTTTATCTTCTTTCTGCTTCCTTTCATTTTCTTTGTAAATTGTATTTTTTGTTTTAATATTTACTCAATTTTAACTGAAAATGAATAAAGTTTTGAAAAAAATATATATATCTAATGCCTATGTTGCCATTTCTGACTGATATACCTTTCAACTTTTAGACGTCTCTGTGAAAAAACCTTCAGCTGACTGTGTATTCTAAAAGTGGGAACTGGTGAATTTGTTTGTTTCTGGAGCTAGCATGCTAGTGCAAGCCTCCAGGTTTTTGTATTGGACTCTGCACTAAATCATTGCTATTGCAACATTTATTTGAATATGCTTATAGAAAAAACAATCATCAAACATTAATACTTTTCTGTACTAAATGTCACTGATGGAGTACTATTTCTGAACACTGCATTTGTATTGATCAAAATAATGAAAATAAGCCTCTTGCAATAAGTAACTAGTTCCTAGTTTTAACATTGAATCATTTAAATTGAAGGTACATTGAAATGGTGAAATGCCATTACTATATTCTAAGATGCAATATTGGGGCCTTTAATATTAGGAATATTTAAGAGTATTCACATAAACAGCATGATTCTATTTATATTATGAAATTATATTACTATAGTAATGATGATAAAACATGTAACATGTATTGCTTATATTTACGATGGTATTTGATATTGAGAAAACCCAGGGTTATTGATTGTTAGGTCTGTTTCACACAGGCCAGGTTCCTGTCTAATGCTGAGGATGGCGAGCGAACCCTAATTTCAAGCAAGGAGATCTGATGAAACCCCTTAGATTGATCTGAAATAAGAGAATGTGGAATCCATGACATCTCCTCTGGTATGAAATGGTAGCTTGGTCTGACTGCAGAAGGATTAATGATTCTTTAAATGGAGTAGGGACCAATTAACCTGGGGATCAACTTCTTTGGAGTGTCCTTAATGAAAAGAAAAGAAACCGTCCATCATTAAACAGATGTGGAGACCTCCGGGTTAAACTGTCCCCCTCTTAAGGCTGGTTTATACTTCTTGTCGCACGTCTTTTACCCCTGTTGAGTGAAAAAAAGTTGCACAACTTCCATCTGCAATCCCGCTGCGATCCCCCAGTGACAGCCGTCCTATACATTGCCCCCAGTCAGCACTGCGAGACGCGGAGGATGCGGCTCGCAGCGTGTGATTGGTTCAAAGTTTGTGGGCGTTTTTGTTTGGATGTCAATATATGGTGTATCACACCGCTACCTGCTACCCGCTACGCTTCCAGAAGCCGTTTTTTGTTTTTGCTTTGTGCTCGAGCTTTTGTTTAGAGCTCGTCAATGGTGGAAACCACAATAGACGATGCCAGCCTCTCGGAGAGTTTTGCCGCCTACCCATCTTTCTCCAGCACCCCGGGACCCTCTGCACAACAGGCCCTGCAGCCAGACCAGGTCACAGCGACCATGCCGCTTGCGCATACATTTTTTTCGTTGTGAACTGTAGAAAACTTCCTTCATCCATCAACAGTCATATAAGTTGTGCGTGTGACTTATGCAGTGGGAGTGTGCATGACGTATGCAGTGGGAGGGAAGAGGGAGGGATTACTATAATGTATCCCCAACGTATTTTCCAAGTATAAACACTCAATGCGGTCGGTGACACACACGCAATTACGTCATCGCTGGGCTGCAGCCGCACGTCTTGCATGAAGTATAAACAAAGCTTTACAATGTTTGTTTATGTTTATGTTTAATGCTGTTATTGCTAGTATCACTCAGCCCTCTGTGAATTGCAAACAACCATCAGGGTGCTAACAATCCATCGTTTGGCTGATGGTCCTCCTTGATCATGTGAGCAGCTGGTTTCGGCTGTCTTCAGCAAACTGGTTGATCCACTGTGAGAGGGTGCTATTTATAAGACTGAGCTGAATACAGCATCTCAGACTGAGCAAGTCTTTCAGACGAAACACGAAACGTTTCTACATTTTTTTCTTTGTTGCTTAGTTTTTTTTTTAAATGTCCAGAGGCCCAGACTTAGCTTTTTTAGGTCCTTAATGTTGTTGTCTCGGGGGGACAACCATACTTTCTGACTGGAGGAGTAAGATGGTGCTAGGGAACGATGTCTGTCTGCAAATCTTTTGTTCTGTTCAGCAGTTCAGGGGAGAGCCATGTTGGTCTGTTGCCATATCCTTCAGCATTGATGGCGATACTGTTGGACGGAGGGGACAGCCATCTCTGACTCCTGGCTTGGAAACAAAGGGGGAGAGTAGCCCAGAGAAGCCTCAAAAGTCCAAATTCAGGGGCTGAAGAGGTTAAAAAGTTATGTGTGCTCAATCCATGTGATATGGTTGCTTCAAGAAGATGGGTTGTTATTCACAACACACCAGTGGTGTAGTCTATGTGATACTCAGGCATACGGAGTATACCCACTAGAAAAGCTTAAGAATTTCAGTATACCCACTTAAAAGTGCCCAATGACACATGACTTATCGTGTCATCGATACGTTAAATGGCAGTTGAACGCTTCCGAAACAATCTAACGGTATGCAACGCTGTACTTTGATACTGTTGCATAAATTCTCTAACATGATTTTAATACAAAGCCAACTGTTGTACAATGTTTGTTGTTCATTTATTCATATATAAACATAAGAAAAAAATTGGAAATGTTCAATACGCTTAAAAATCAAAATATATTAACGATTACATTGCACTAACCAGTATACTTTGGTTTCTAAGCACAGTATAACCACGACAAAAATGTAGACTACACCACTGCAACACACCTGATAGCTGCTTCCAACTCTTGGCTGCATCTTTCAGTTTGGCCATTGGATTGTGGATGTAACCAGAGGTAAGGCTTACAGCGGCCCAAGGGCATTATAGAAAGACTTCCAGACTTGGGAGCTGAATGGTGGTCTATAGTCAGAGATTATGTCTAATGGGATACCATGGAGGTGTAACACATGGTAGATGAGAAACTGGGCAATTTTGAAGGCTGTAGGGAGTTTTTATAGGAGAACAAAATGAACAGATTTAGAGACGCAATCAATAATGGTGAGAAAGGTGGTATTACCTTCCGATGGGGGCAAGCTTGTCACAAAGTACAAAGCTATGTGAGACCAGGGTCTATCAGGAGTGGAAAGTGGTTGAAGAAGCCCAGTTGGGAACTGATGGATGGGTTTTATTTCTTGCACAGATTGGACATGTTGCCACATGCTCTTTTATGTCTGAACTAATCACCACCAGAAGTGTATTGAAGGAGTGAATCCGTCCAAGATGGCAGGTTAGCTTTGAGGTATGTATCCACTTGATAACTTGCCCCTTGATTGATCTTGGTACAAACATTTTACCTTGAGGACTGGACCCTGGACCATGTTCTGTCAACTTTCACTTGTCCCAAAGTGAAACGCCACTTGCAGGAGCTGCAACCCCTTCTCTTCTGACAACATTGTTTGGATTTTGCAGTACCAATTCTTTGCAGTCAAAGAGATTTTGTAAAAAATCATTGGAAAAAATTGGTAAATGTTGTCAGTGGGGAACATGCATTTGAGACATGCATGACCCTGACCATTTAGAATATATAATACAGTTACTGTATTTCATTTCTAAAACATAAACTGAGTTTGGAAAAATGTAAAAGATGGATAAAGGCCAGCAGTCTACCTCATGAGCAGCTGAATACAGCAGCGATTGACAGGAATTACCACTTGTTTGCCTGTACGACGGTAACTGCAAGTAAATCCTCTATTTTATGTTATAATTACATACTGTAGTATGCTAAATGGTTAAATTAATGGTTAATGCTTAAAGCTAGTTATGCTTTGTTTTTGTGTTTTAAATATGGATATTGCTATGGTGCATCTTCTAGTTGCATACATTTAGTCTTTGCTATAATAAGTAAACACTTTGATTTTGCACAAAATGTTTAAAAGAAAAAAGTTCTAGGTGTTGTCATCATTATATAGGAACATACAATGATGACAACACAGACAAAATTAGTTCTCTGCATTTAACCCATCACACTTAAGATACACCCAAGTGGAGTAGCGGGCAGCTATATGTAAGCTGCCTGGGGAACAGTTATGGATTAGGTGTCTTGCTCAAGGAAACAACAACATGTGGGTATGGCTGGTAGTTGAACCTGTGACTTTCTGGTCTCAAGTTGGCTGCCCTACACCATCTCAGAATAATAGATTGTATGAAGTAAAATTTAGACTCAGTGCATACTGAATTTCACTGTGAATTATTGTCCTGTGTCACTCTGTGGCATGAAAACATACTGTAGTAACTATTTTAAGTTATTAGCAACTTTTTTTCCCCTGTCTTCTTTGACCCTTGTTGGATGATAAGGCAAAAGTGCCTCATCAAATGCCTCTGGCAATGCAATGAGCTTCACTACCTCCATTATTACAAATAACTTGTTGGTTTGTCGGAGGTTAGTTCACACTGGGTTACGTTTCTGCATGAACAGAGTGATCTCATGGTTCGTGTCATGTCACTTCCTTTTAAAGAGAACACAACAACAGTTACACTGGGAGGCTTCAGAGGCATAGGTACAGTACAAGGAGCACTATTAAATGCTAACCTACACTGTAAAATAAAACCCACACTTTTCCAGGTTACCCTCAAAGCTTTCGGAGGTACACTTGCAGTTAACCTTTACATTTCCTTTAATTGTTGTGACATTTGTTTGCTGACAACACAGTTGTTTTCCAAACAGAGCCACATAGCAAAGACATGCAAGACATTAACACTTTTATGACGTATATATGTGGGTTTGTGGGTTTTATTTATTATTTATTTTTCACCTCTTAATCACTTAGGCTGCCTTCACATATGTAAGCTATAAACTGAAAGTTATGCACCATAACTCATGTTCCCTGAAGGAAAGGAACAAGGTGCAACATACTTGCTATGGGAATTGCGCCCCCGTGTGATTACCTGAAGGAATACATTCACGCCTTTTACGGCAGGGGGCGTCACCCGCGCCAGAGGTACCGCCCTTTAGGTACTTAGGCGACTGACGCCCCTCCAACTGTCTCCAAAATTGCACTTCACCGAGCTTTCAGCATTGAAAAGGGCCAGCTATGTTGCACCTCGTTCCCTTCCTTCAGGGAACATGAGTTATGGTGCATAACTTTCAGTTCCCTTTCAGTTCGGTCTCTCGGTGCAACATACTTGCTATGGGAACGTAATTCATTCACGCCCTTGAAATGCTCAGTAAAATGCCTGTTAGTGTGAACGTCTGCCCTTGACCAGAAGGCATCTCAAAGCTACTTTCTATTGTGTATTAGAAAGAACAGCCTGAGTGACATCACACGCAGTAACATCCAAACTGTAGTACTTTGCAAAAGTGTTTAAAGAGCTCCAGTTCGCAGCAGCACAAATGTCTGCAACTGACACGCCCTTGAACAATGACCAGGAAGTGGCCAAGCCCCTGGTTGAGTGAGCATGGACTCCAGGGGGCACTTGTTGACCTTTGCTACCGTATGCCCTTTTAATGGCCTCCGTCACCCAATGTGAGAGGCGCTGTCTTGATAGGGCCTTTCCTGTAGCAGGTGCGGCAAAGCATACGAACAGTTGGTTTGTTTTTCTCCATTCGGCTGTTCTCTGCATGTAGATGCGTAAAGCCCTCACTGGGCAGAGAGCCTGTAGCCTTTCCTGTTCCTGAGTGAGGACAGGATCAGGCGGAAAGGAGGAGAGATCAAAGTCTAGACTCCTATGGTTCAGAGTCAAAACCTTGGGAGTGTATGCGGGATTAGGCCTTAGTGTGACCTTTGACCCGTCAGGGGCGAATCTGGTACACATTGGATATACAGACAATGCATGGAGGTCACCCACGCGTTTCGTCGAGCAAAGCGCCAGGAGAAGAGCAGTTTTATAAGATAGAAGATCCATCTTAATCTCGCTCAGAGGCTTGAATGGCGGGTCGCAAAGAGCCCCCAAGACCAGGCCAAGATCCCAACCAGGGGTCAAGGTCCTGCTGGGTGGCTTAGTTCGAAGCATACCTTTCATATATCTCATTATGATTGGATGTGCTCCAGGAGTCCTGTGTCCCTAGCCCTCGTGACAGACAGAGATAGCTGCAAGGAACACCTTAATCGTTGAATAAGAACGACCCTTTTCTAGTAAGTCCTGAAGGAATGTTAGTAGTTGAGCCAGGTTGCAAGCATAAGAAATTATATTTCTTTCTGAGCACCAGGCTTCGAAGATGCGCCACTTTTGTGCGTATAGGGACTGTGTTGACCCGGCACGGGCATTTTGTATGGTTTTTACCACATTCTCAGGCAGGCCCGAAGCCATCAGCCTGTCCTTCTCAGCTAACAAGCTGGAATTAATTCCAGATCCTGGCCTAGGCAGCTGGACTGCGACTTCCTGTGTGAGTCTTTGAGGGTCAACCAAGTTGGGGAGTGGGCCTCCACGTTGATGTGTTAACAGACTTCCCTGATCGAGTCTCCTTGAAGACAGATGAAGTCCATTAATTTTATTAGATTGAGTCTGGACAAGAAAACTACTGTTTCCCTCCAGGATAGGATTTATTGAATTGAGGGGCTGCTGCTTTTGTAAACAAGCAGACCTGTCCAAATGTAGTCCCACCCAGTGGGGTACTAGTGTGTGGGGACAAGTTTGGTGCAGCTTTGTGAGGAAAAACACGTGCTGCTCTTCCAGCGCTCGAGCGTTGTGTGTCCTTCATGAATAATAAAGGAGCAGCAACAACGTGTGAACATGGGGATGATCCTTTGTGGCCAGCAGACTCAGGATAATTTGTTGATAAGGAGCCCAGTTTCCTTTCAAAGTCATGAGGAAAATTTTGGTTCGACTCCGATTCTTTTCCACACACAGTAACGTGCTCACAGCCACTACTTTGAGGGTGTGAAAATTGTGTCTGCCTTGGGAGCCTCCGACGTGCTCTCCTGTGGTGTAAACCTGTCACGTGCTTGTCTGGTTAGTGTATTAGCCGGCCCCTTGCTCATGATGGAGCAGGGGCTGGGACACTTGCCCTTTCCCACCTGTCTCCGCGAAAGGTGTAGGGTCTATTCACAGACGCCTCTGGGTCTGTCTACTGGAGACAGGTCCTGAGGCACCCAGCTGGGGCTTATTGAGTAAGCTGGCGTCCCGTGAGCCGTGAGGGAGGGGGATGTGGCCCCTCACTTTATGACGGCAGACAGACCAGAGAGGCCCGTACTGTTGACATTATTTGTGTTGGTGTGTTGTTGTTTTCATTATTTTTTTGAACGTCAATAAAACAGGGATGTGCTGTTTTATGAACTTTATTCGTGCTTACGTGCAACGACATACATGATTTGATGTCACTCACTACAGGGAGAACATGGTTTGTGCATGCAACAGAGTTATCAGCCATTTGTACATTGCTACAAATAAAGTCTGAACAAGGTGCGAACATTCCCGTTACCTCGTGGGCGGGAGGCCGTCTGAAATGTAAACGTGGGCCTGGTTCATCAGGCACGTTTTTGGCGAGTGTCCCGGCTCGCCGAGGAGGCCCTATGCTTGCTCGCTTGGCGTGGGACAAACCTGTTTTTATTCCATGCGTGCTCGGAGTGAGATTGGCTCTGCGGGGGTCTTTGCCTAGGTTCCTCCTCATATGCTGTCCACTTCTGCGGTGGTGCACGCGTTGTCGAGCGGTGCCGCGGCTGTGCAGGTATGCTGCCAGCGGGTTCTCTGGGGGGGGGCGAAACTCCGACAGGGAATGCCCACCCTGAGAGCTTCAGCCTGCCTGCGCCTTTGGTCCAGCTTGGTTTGGATTCGTTCCAAATTCTGGCCAAAAAGTCCTTCTGCTTCTATCGAGTGGTGGAGAAAAGGCACCTTTTGTCCCTCCGGTAGATCCGTCAGCGTCATCCACAGGTGGCGGATCGCGATGACCACTTCCGCCATACCTCTGCCCTGAGCCACAGCAGCTGACCCCATCATGCGGAGGACAAAGTCTGTTGCTCTGCGGGCTTCGTCCAGTAATTCGGTAGCAGCTTGCTTATCCGAGGTTTCCTGCAGTTGTTGGAGTTTTTCTGAGAGGTAAGCTTGCATCATCACGGACGCGTTCATGGCGCGCGCCGCAAGTCCTTGAGCTCTGTAGCACTTCTCGAGAAGCGACACTGAGGCTCTGCAAGCTTTGTTAGGGAGAGTCGGTTTTGTTCCTGATGACTTGGGAGCCAAGTGGGATGCCAGCGTGTCCTCGATCGGAGGCGCGTTGGCTAAACCCACCTGATCCATGCCTTCCACGTCGAGGAATTGAGAGAGAGGAAGGAGCATAGGTGCACGTGGATGAGGCCAGGTGCGGGTCAGTTCCGTGAGGAAGTCAGGGAAGACGGGCATCCTTTGCCTTGTTGCAACCTGCTGTTTAGAATAAAAATAGTTCCCCGCCAGCCTCGTGACCTGTTGGCAAGGTGGGGGTTCCGGCCAGGGGATGTTCAACGCATCTGCTGCTCTGTGGCACAGGTCAAACAGGGCCGGGACGGAGAAGTCCGTTTCAGGGAGTACAGGTACCGGGGTCCTGGGGAGGTCCTCTCCCGGATCCTCGATTTCTAGTTCTGGTTCCTCCGCTGAAAATTTGCCCGAGGCTGAGATGGAGATCTCGTCTTTATTCATCATGCCCCAGGTGTCGAATTTGACTGTTAGGTCCACTATGGGAGCAAGCGGGTCAAGGCTGTCGCCCCATTCGACGCGCGTGCTGTCGTGTAGAGCCATGTGTTCGAGCTCTGGTGTCGGAGTGAGGGTCTCCGTGGTGTCCGGGTCCAGTGGACCAGCTGAGCTTCCCATGGCCTTGGCCACAAGGTCCACCCGTTGCCGCAGCACCGCGTCCAGCATCTGGCTGCAGTTTGGGCAAGAGTCGGGCGCGTCCAGAGCTTGTCTTGCATGAAATATACCACCCAGGCAGACTGGACAGGCCTCGTGGGTGTCCGTCGCTGCGAGAGCAAATCCATAGCCAATGGGACAAGCGCGCGAGGTTGGGCTCGCCGTCCCGCTGGGTTTCCTTTGAAGTTTTGTCTTTCTCTTTGCCTTCTCCGGAGGCATGTCCGAGACAAGGCGAGCGAGACCTTCCAGAATCCTTTTTCTTCGTTGTTCAGGTGTCTCCTCCGTCGTGTCGCTTTTGCTGGCTAGCCCGCTAGTATGTTAGCCGGAGTAGCAGTCGTGGCGTAGTTATAACACCGTTGTAGCGAAGCAACCTGTAGGGAGAGGAGAGAAAAAGAATTTGAAGTTATAGAAATGTGCTGGGCTAGCTTTCGCCAGTCCAGCAGTACGCAGGGAAAAATTATCTGTGCGCTCTGTGCAGGGAGCGAGCTCACCTCAGGTTGAGCGATGGAGCAGCAGAGAAGTCCCGCGAAGAGAGGTAGTTCAGGTATTTGTGAGGTGAAGGCAAAAAAGAGACAGTTGGAGGGGCATCAGTCGCCTAAGTACCTAAAAGGCGGTACCTCTGGTGCGGGTGACGCCCCCTGCCATAAAAGGCGTGAATGTATTCCTTCAGGTAATTGCGCGGGGGCGCAATTCCCATAGCAAGTATGTTGCACGAGAGACCGAACTGAAAGGGAACCTGAAACCACAGATACAAAAATACAAGCAGCATTGGCCTCCCTGCAGGCCAAAACTCAGTCTCTCCTGATCTTTAACAGACAGTGAAGCCTCAGTAGGTGTGCCATGGCTAAATTTAAAGGTGATAAAATGATGAAATTAATGAGGCAAATGTACATCAATAATATCTAAGAAGCTTCATTTAACATGTCTGAGCATTACTGAATCACTGATAAATGAACCTGTCTTTTTAAATTGTACATTTAATGCTGTAGCCTATAGGGTGAAACTGTCAGAAATAGTTGCAGCTGTAGTTATCTGCATTGGAGGACACAGATGACAGAGCGAGGTGGAGGAGGATGACTCACTGTGGCGACCACTGAAGAGGGAAAAGCCGAGAGAAAAAGAAGAAGCTATCTGCATTGGGAAACTTTGATTTTCATAAAAAAATCCAGATTTTTTAAATAAACCCATATGTTATCAATGATAAACCAAAAGAAAAAAAATTAAGCAGACACTTCTAAATGCTCTATTGTGGTCTTCAAGGTGCACTTTGTCCAATCCCTGCCAATTTGTCATCAAAACCCCTACCTGTGGTCTATGCCCCAAGCAGCAAATGCTCCAGGATCATGAGAGTACTCAAACCCTTTACTAATTTAAAAGAGGGGATAGACTAAATGCATTTTTAAAACCTTGCTGGGGAGCTCCTGGTGGCCAAACCTTGACTTCCTGGGTTTGGCTGTGCCCAGCCTGAAGAAGCCATAAGATTTATCTCCAAACCAACGCAAAACTTTCTGGGAAAAAGTTTGTATTGATGTGATGTGAGCCAGGAAGCTGAGAAGCTTGGTCATCTAAGTGGAGCTCAAAGCAGAGCTGCTGCTCTTTTGCATCAAAAGTAGTAAGGTGAGGTGTTTTGGGGCATCTGATGTGAAGATATTTTGGTCACTTCCTCCTAAAGTTGGTTCAAGCCTTCCTTGTAGGAGACTCCAGGAAATACCCAGAACTTGCCTGAGAATGTCACGATTTATGGAGGTTGGACCCAGGAATGCAGAATGAACACATGGAGTTTGTCTTAAGTCAAGATTTCTTAACATAAAGGCTGATGTGGCAGCAACAACTTACAAAACATGCTAGGAGAACACGGAGGAGAACAGGATGTGGCATGAAACACCCACAATGCTAGACAGTAGGGTGGATAAAAGTGGAAACACCTGGCAAAATGACAAGAGGGGACAGGTGAGAATGGGCAGGGCAAGAACTGAGGTAGGAACTGAAGACCACAGAGTGGTGAAGGCTGCACAGAAGTCTGTTGGAGTCAGTCTCCCCACCATCACAGACATCTACACCTCCAGATGCAGGAAGAGAGCCACCTGCATCATGAAGAACCCCACTCACCCAGCACACACACTTTTCCCCCACTCCCCTCAGGCAGGAGGTTGAGGAGCATCAAGTGTAGAACCACTAGACTGAGGAACAGCTCCTACCCTGAGGCTGTTAGACTCATTAATCCCTAACCAGACAAAGCACTGTAATGCCACTTTAATTGGTGATATGTGACTTATCTGTGCTGCTGATTATCCATGCTGCTGATCTCTTACCTTTATGCTGCTTATTCATACCCATCTAAGGTATTCACAACAAACTCATGTTCGGGCTGCTGTTTCATATAACATATTATTTTACATTAGTGTTTGGCATATCCAAAATCCAAGTGACATGTGGTGAGGTTTGTGACAGGTGAGGCTGACTCATCTGGAATTGGATGTTCACATATATGAACCCAAAATAGAAGCTTATATTTCAATTTAGCCTTTTTTAAGGCATCTACTTATGCTTTAATCAACTCCATACTCCTGTCTTTTTAAATAAATAAAAATAAAAAAACATATATTATCTTACTTTTATTTTAAGATGAATGAGTTTGGAACAATTATTATGAGTTTAGAAAAATCCTTAAGTTTAGAGATATGATCTTCCATTTTGTCTGAACAAATTTAAACGAGTGTACAGTTTGGTACACCCCCCGCCACTCTGTGTAACAGAACAATGCACATTGGGGTGACTGTGGTTGAGTGGTTAGAGCAGTCGTCTGCCAATGCAAGAGTTGGGGGATCGACTCCACCAGCAGTCACATGCCGAAGTGTCCCTGGGCAAGACAACGAACCATTGCCTCCAATGTGGGTCCCATAAGTGTACGAATGTGATAAAGCACTGATTAGTCTCTTTAGAATAATTTGTTAAATTAACTTTGTGTAGATCTAGTACACTGGCTCTGGAACCAGTTTCCTTGAGAGGGGTTGGACACTCTTCCACTCTGGAGTTACCCCTGGTGAGAGGCGCCGAGCAGGAGTGGGCATACTTGTTGCCCCCCATCTTGGTGCCTGTACGTTGGGGTTCACCCCGGTGAACGAGAGGGTAGCCTCCCTTCGCCTACGTGTGGGGGGACGGGCTCTGACTGTTGTTTGTGCCTATGCGCCGAACGGCAGCGCAGATTACCCACCCTTTTTGGAGTCCTTGGAGGGGGTATTGGAGGGTGCGCCTCCTGGGGACTCCCTTGTTCTGCTGGGGGACTTCAACGCTCACGTGGGCAATGACAGTGAGACCTGGAGGGGTGTGGTTGGGAGGAACGGCCCCCCTGATCTGAACCCGAGTGGTGTTCTGTTGTTGGACTTCTGTGCTCGTCATGGATTGTCCATAACGAACACCATGTTCAGGCATAAGGGTGTCCATATGTGCTCTTGGCACCAGGACACCCTAGGTCGTAGTTCAATGATCGACTTTGTTGTCGTCTCATCTGATCTGCGGCCGCATGTCCTGGACACTCGGGTGAAGAGAGGGGCGGAGCTGTCAACTGACCACTACCTGGTGGTGAGTTGGCTCCGATGGTGGGGGAGGATGCCGGTCAGACCTGGCAGACCCAAACGTATTGTGAGGGTCTGCTGGGAACGTCTGGCAGAGTCTCCCGTAAGACGGAGCTTTAACTCCCACCTCCGGGAGAGCTTTGAACACGTTCCGAGGGAGGCGGGGGACATTGAGCCCGAGTGGGCCATGTTTCGCGCCTCTATTGTCGAGGCAGCTTATCGGAGTTGTGGCCGCAAGGTTGTTGGTGCCTGTCGTGGTGGCAACCCTCGAACCCGGTGGTGGACACCGGCGGTGAGGGATGCTGTCAAGCTGAAGAAGGAGTCCTATTGGGCCTTTTTGGCCTGTGGGACCCCGGAAGCAGCAGATAGGTACCGGCAGTCCAAGCGGCATGCGGCTCGGGTGGTTGCTGAGGCAAAAACTCGGGCGTGGGAGGAGTTCGGAGAGGCCATGGAGAATGACTTCCGTACGGCTTCGAGGCGATTCTGGTCCACCATCCGGCGTCTCAGGGGGGGAAAGCGGTACGCGACCAACACCATTTATGGTGGGGATGGCGTGCTGTTGACCTCAACTCGGGATGTTGTGAGTCGGTGGGCGGAATACTTCGAAGACCTCCTCAATCCTACTGGCACGTCTTCCACTGAGGAAGCGGAGCCTGGGGACTTTGGGTCGGGCTCTCCAATCTCTGGTGCTGAGGTCGCCGAGGTGGTTAAAAAGCTCCGCGGTGGCAAGGCTCCGGGGGTGGATGAGATTCGTCCTGAGTTCCTTAGGGCTCTGGATGTTGTGGGGTTGTGTTGGCTTACGCGACTCTGCAATATCGCGTGGACATCGGGGGCAGTTCCCTTGGATTGGCAGACTGGGGTGGTGGTTCCCCTATTCAAAAAGGGGGACCGTAGGGTGTGTTCCAACTATAGAGGGATCACACTCTTAAGCCTCCCTGGTAAGGTCTATTCAGGGGTTCTGGAGAGGAGGGTCCGTCGGATAGTCGAACCTCGGATTCAGGAGGAGCAGTGTGGTTTTCGTCCTGGTCGTGGAACACTAGACCAGCTCTACACCCTCAACAGGGTCCTGGAGGGTGCGTGGGAGTTTGCCCAACCAGTTTACATGTGCTTTGTAGACTTGGAAAAGGCATTCGACCGCGTCCCTCGGGGGGTTCTGTGGCGGGTACTCCGGGAGTATGGGGTACCAGGCCCATTGATATGGGCTGTTAGGTCCCTGTACGACCGGTGTCAGAGCTTGGTCCGCATTGCCGGCAGTAAGTCAGGCTCGTTTCCGGTGAGAGTTGGACTCCGCCAAGGTTGCCCTTTGTCACCGATTCTGTTTATAACTTTTATGGACAGAATTTCTAGGCGCAGCCAAGGTGTTGAGAGGATCCGTTTTGGTGGCCTTAGAATCGCTTCTCTGTTTTTTGCAGATGATGTGGTCCTATTGGCTTCATCAGCTCGTGATCTACAGCTTTCGCTGGAGCGGTTTGCAGCTGAATGTGATGCGGCCGGGATGAGGATCAGTTCCTCCAAATCCGAGGCCATGGTCTTGAGCCGGAAAAGGGTAGCGTGCCCTCTCCGGGTCGGGGAGGAGGTCCTTACCCAAGTGGAGGAGTTTAAGTATCTCGGGATCTTGTTCACGAATGAGGGAAAACTGGAGCGTGAGATCGATAGGCGGATAGGTGCAGCGTCCGCAGTGAAGCGGGCGCTGTACCGGTCTGTCGTGGTGAAGAGAGAGCTGAGTCAAAAGGCAAAGCTCTCAATTTACCGATCGATCTACGTTCCCACCCTCATCTATGGTCATGAGCTTTGGGTTATGACCGAAAGAACAAGATCTCGGATACAAGCGGCTGAAATGAGTTTTCTCCGCAGGGTGGCTGGACTCTCCCTTAGAGATAGGGTGAGAAGCTCAGTCATCCGGGAGGGACTCGGAGTAGAGCCGCTGCTTCTCCACATCGAGAGGAGCCAGTTGAGGTGGCTCGGGCATCTGGTTAGGATGCCTCCTGGACGCCTCCCTGGTGAGGTGTTCCGGGCATGTCCCACCGGGAGGAGACCCAGAGGAAGACCCAGGACACGCTGGAGGGACTATGTTTCTCGGCTGGCCTGGGAACGCCTTGGGATTCCCCCAGAGGAGCTGCTCCAAGTGGCTGGGGAGAGGGAAGTCTGGGCCTCCCTACTTAGGCTGCTACCCCCGCGACCCGACCCCGGATAAGCGGAAGAAAATGGATGGATGGATGGATGGATGGATATATATATATATATATATATATATATATATATATATATATATATATATATATATATATATATATATAATATATATATATATAATATATATATATATATATATATATATATATTATATATATATATATATATATATATATATATATATATACTGTATATATGTGGGTGCATGTATGTATATATATATATATATATATATATATATATTATATATATATATACACTATATATATACTATATATATATATTTATATATTTATATACACGATCCTGTGTACATACTCTCGTTTTCATCACATGTACTACATGTGGTGCAAATGACGATAAAGACTCTCTGACTCTCTGACTCTGATGTATAAATATGCCCCCAAGGCCTCATCCACACCAACAGAATGGCCTCATATACATACCAATGGCTGCAAAAATGCTAATTCAATGAGCCATTTGACTAACTCCCATGGGAACTATAGTTAGAATATCCGAATGGCTCACGTGTGGTAGTGCTAGTGTTAATTCCATCACTTTTCACAGAGTTCACCGCCTCGGAGGTAAGAAAGCTGGAAACACTAGGCCGCGGCCGATTGTAGCCAGATTTGAACACTATAAACAAAAAATGCAGGTAAAAAGCCGAGGTAGGGAACTACGTGACACCAATTTCAGTATGAATGATCAATTCCCTGCAGAGATTTTAAGCAGAAGGCGCGTTCTGTTCCCGATTAGGAAACAAAATTTAAATGAAGGTAGAAGAGCTGCAATCTCGGTGGACAAACTGTACATCAATGGTCAGCTGTTCAGAGACCCAGAGATTACTCCATGGCTATATTAGTCATCATTAAGGTAAGAATGATTTTCAGTTACTATTAATAATTAATATTATTAGCTAGTTATCATTATTACTGTACTTACCAAATAAATGTTAAAATTTTTCAGCACAGCTCGATTGGTGGGTTACACAGACTGGTGGTACACGGTGGCATGGCAATTAATGTGGTAGGAGGGTTCTTTTTTTATTTTTTCTTCTATCTGTCATCTTCTAGTGTTCAGTATGATTTCACTTTCTTTTCTTGTCTGTATTTTTCTAACTCAACATTTGTTAATACACAAGCACAAGGACTCATATACACTCATATCTGCTTACACAAATACATGATAAAGGTACACATCACTGATTTATCGTTAAAAACAACACTTAGAATATTACTTAATGATATATAGTCAAACATCAAGGATTATGTGTTTACCTGGGTGTTTTATTATCTTCTATATCTATGATAATGGTTGTGGTTTATCTATATTTTCACAGACACAAGTATGGGCACTTTAAGATTTGTCACATGGAATATTAATGGAGCCGGTAGCCAAGATAAAAAATATAGAATTTTTAACAAGATTAAAAGATTAAAGGCAGATGTTGTATTACTCCAAGAAATTCATAAATTGGCCTCAACTGTGGTTGAGCTAAAATCTTCAGAGTTTCCTAATGTATTCTCAGCCTGTTATAATTCAAGACAAAGAGGGGTGGCAATTTTAATACATAAAAATGTTGACTTCACAGTATTAGATCAATTTATAGATCCGAACGGTAGATATATAATATTAAAGTTATCTATATTTAGACAAAATTATTGTATTGTTAGCATATATGGACCGAATGTAGACGACGCTGCTTTTTTTCATGATTTTTTTTCCAATCTATCAAATCACATGGATTCCTCACTGGTGATGGGAGGTGATCTCAACTTTGGTTTAGATGACAAGATAGACAGACTGAATGCAGCGGGAACTCAACGCAGTTGGCAATCTATAAATATAGTTAAACAGTATATGAACGATTATGGACTTTGCGATGCATGGCGTTCTTTTCACCCTGATAGCAAAGAATATTCTTTCTTTTCACATGTGCATCACTCATATTCTCGTTTAGATTATTTTATAGTAAGCAATTCATTGATGGCAAACATTTCAGACACTGAGATACACCCTATTGCTATCAGCGATCATGCACCAGTTACTGTAAATATAGATTATAAAAGAATAACAACAAAAAATACAAGTTGGAGATTAAATACATCACTACTTCAAGAAGAAGAATTTTTGCAATATTTTAAAAAAGAATGGGCATCATATTTAGAGTTTAATGACTTGCCAGGAACTTCAGCATGTACACTTTGGGAGGCTGGGAAAACAGTCATGAGAGGTAAAATAATATCCTATTCAACAAATAAAAAGAAAAAAGAAAATAAACGTATTGAGGAATTAGAGAAATCCATTAAACTATTAGAAGGTCTACAAGGAGAGGAAACACAGCAAAAGCTACGCAAATTAAAATTAGAACTAAATGAATATATTGATAAGAAAAATAAATTCTTGATACAAAGACTTAGATTAGATAATTTTGAGTACGGTAATAAATCAGGTAGCTTTTTAGCTAATCAACTAAAATTAAACAAAGAAAAAACATCTATTTATGGTATTAAAGATAAAGATGGAAATATAATTCATGATGAGGGAAAAGTAAACAATATTTTTAAAGATTTCTATAAAACTCTTTACACTCCACAAATAAATCCATCTAATAAGGATATTAATGAATTCTTGGAGAAAGTAACACTTCCTAAACTAGATATTAGTCAATCATCAAAACTAGACTCACCATTAACATCAGATGAGCTCCATGATGCAATTAAAAGCATGCCTAATAAGAAATCTCCAGGTCCTGATGGATATCCAGTAGAATTCTATAAAAAGTTCTGGGATATACTGGAACCGATATTTTATAGAGTGCTATTTGAGTCCGAAGAAAATGGTAGGCTACCAACACATATGAATTCAGCCAACATTAGTCTCTTATTAAAACCAGGCAAAGACCCAGTATTACCTACCAGTTATCGTCCAATCTCTCTTATTAATGTTGATGTTAAAATAATTTGTAAAGTCTTATCTAAAAGACTAGAGAAGATAACTCCTGTTATTATACATCCAGACCAAACCGGATTCATAAAAGGAAGACACTCAAACTCAAATACACGCAGATTATATAATATAATAGAGTATTCATATTTGAAAAATATTGAAACAGCTATTTTTTCATTAGATGCAGAAAAAGCATTTGATAGAGTTAATTGGAATTTCTTATTTGCTACCTTAAATAAATTTGGATTTGGGAATTACTTCATTAATTGGTTAAAAATATTATATAGTTCACCAACAGCGTGCGTCAGGACAAATAATCAATTATCTTCAAGCTTCTGTTTACAGAGGGGAACCAGGCAAGGTTGCCCACTTTCACCAGCATTATTTGCTATTTTTATTGAACCTTTAGCAGCAGCAATAAGGCAAAGTGCTGATATTAAAGGCATAAAGGGTAGAAACATAGAACATAAAATTAGTCTTTATGCTGACGATGTTTTGCTTTTTCTTGAGAACTCAGGAAACTCAATATCTAATGTTATCAAATTAATAAACTCGTTTTCAAAAGTTTCTGATTATTCTATAAACTGGACAAAGTCTACAGTTCTTCCAATAAATTGCGTGTTTAATAATTCTCTTAATGAAAAACTACAATCAGGTAACATTAAATATTTAGGTGTTAATATCTCTCCTAAATTGGAAGATTTAATAAAATTAAATCATATCCCACTATTAAAGAAAATTGAAGACGATCTTACTAGATGGAGATCTCTACCCATATCACTTATGGGAAGAGTTGCCTCAGTAAAAATGATGGTGCTGCCGAGAATAAATTATTTATTTACAATGATTCCAAATAAACCTTCAACTGAATGGTTTAAGTCACTAGACTCCTCTATATCTAAATTCCTTTGGAAAAATAAAACTCCACGTATTAGTTTAAAAACATTACAGAAATCTAAAGATACCGGAGGATTAGAACTTCCAAACTTTTATTACTATTATTTAGCCAACAGGTTAAAATATATATCAAAGTGCAGTGGTGGGCGCAGACCGCTAGGGAGCGCTAAAGGGCTAATCCGCTTACAGTGGACCTAAACTTTTTGTCAGCGTTTTTGTGGATTGACTAACTTTTATAATTCATAAGCGATTTTGTGCTATTTTTATTTACAATACAATACCGCTAATAACTAATTATCTATCAGTAAAAACGAAATAACGTATTTACGAGCTCGGACGACAGCGCCGGATGTGGTCCGTCACTAAAAAGCGTCCCCCTCAGTCTCTTGGTGTGTGCTCTCTCTATA
>JBBPBX010034725.1:0-17739 GCA_038048925.1 Garcialebias charrua
TGAAATACACATGAAAACTATTTACAAAACAATAAATCGTCTGCTTCCTTTCATTTCATGTATTGTTCTATTTCTTGTTGTTTCATTCAATAGTTTTCCTGTGGTCTTTAAATCCGGAATGAAAAAAAAAACATTGTACCAAGCGGGAGTCGATCTCACGACCTTTGGGACGAAGGGCGGGCGCGTTCGCCACTAAGCTATACAGGCATGTTAGATCAGCTTGGTCAACTTCTTATTTAAAAGTGGATGGTTTGTTTTGCACTGTGCGTGCCGAATGAAGCCTTTTTCCGTGCTTCTCTGCCTCACTCAGAAGTGATTTCTGTTCACAGTCCGTGAAGTTCCTCTTTTTTCCACGTTCCGACATGATTTGCAATGGAGCAGAGACGACATTCCTGTCGTGCATGGCATATTTGAATGACTTTGCATATTCATACGGAGGCGTGTCAAGGGCGGAGTCGGCCACTCTCTCATGTGCGCTGAATTCCACGTTGATTGTGTTGTACATAAGGAATGTGCGTGGATTCCGGTGTACGCACAGTTTGATAAATCTGGATTTTTTTGTGCGTGGACACTTTTCTGGATTTGTCCGTACGTTACTTTTCAGTAAGAAATCTACGCAAGTCTTTGTACATGAGGCCCCTGGGGCCTCATGTACAAAGACTTGCGTGGATTTCTTACTGAAAAGTGACGTACGGACAAATCCAGAAAAGTGTCTACGCACAAAAAAATCCAGATTTATCAAACCCTGCGTACACCTGAATCCACGCACATTCCTTTTGTACATCACGATGAACGTGGAACTGAGCGCACATGAGAGAGTGGCCGACTCCGCCTTTGACACGCCTCCGTATGAATATGCAAAGTCATTCAAATATGCCATGCACGACAGGAATGTCGTCTCTGCTCCATTGCAAATCATGTCGGAACGTGGAAAAAAGAGGAACTTCACGGACTGTGAACAGGAATCACTTCTGAGTGAGGCAGAGAAGCACGGAAAAAGGTTTTATTCGGCACGCCTAGCGCAAAACATACCATCCACTTTTAAACAAGAAGTTGACCCATCTGCTCTAACATGCCTGTATAGGTTAGTTGAGCTGAATCTTGGGTTAGTCCTGGATTGATTGATAATTAATTTGAGATTGGGATTAATTTAACTTTACGTTTGTATATGTGTGCGTGATTACCGGTACACATTTATGTGTATACATTTTTTGGCCTTGCATACTTTAAACTAGTTTGTGAGGTGCTTATAAAATTTTTTTTTTTTTTTTAGGCATTAGGTATTTAGGCACATAAATAATTGAAGTAGGCCTATCCATGTATAAAAATGGGTGAAATATATAATGTTTTCAATATATTATTTTGAACTATTAACATTTTTCCTCTTCTTGTTTACCTGTTGACTATCTTGAATTGAATCTTGAATTGGTCTTGGACTGATTGAAGATTTAATTTAGGATTAGGATTAATTTAACTTTGTTTATATGTGTATGCGTGATCACACATCTATGTGTACATTTTTGGCCTTGCATGAGGTGCTTATACATTTTTTTTTCCTCTGATGATACTGGAGCACTAGTTTAAAAGTTAGACAGGAGACTTATTTTTAATTTCTATGGAGCTTGCTGCTTCTGTCTGTTGCAGCTGTCCAGGGTGGGAAAGGGAGGGGGGTGGGGGGTCCATCACTGCCATTAATTTATATTTTCTTTCACTTTGCCAAGAACTGCACAGCCATCAACACATTAGACTGTATTACCTACCTTTCTTATACAAATTATTAGTAATATGAGTGGTCAGTTGGTGTTGTCAAGCTGGAACGTCAAAGGTTTGAACCACCCCGTCAAGAGAAGGAAGGTGCTCTCTCATTTAAAACAGTTAAATACAGGCATTGCTTTCCTGCAGGAGACTCACATTAGAAGTGACGATAGCAAACGATTACTGCAAACATGGCACGGGCAGAGTTTCCATTCCTCATTTCGAGCAAAGGCTCGGGGCGTCTCGATCCTCATCAGTCAAGACATTTCATTTGAACCTTTTCAAGTTAACTCAGATAAATATGGTCGTTTTGTGATTGTTTCCGGTAAATTGTACAACACACCAGTAGTGCTAGTTAACGTTTATGCCCCAAATACGGATGATGTTGGTTTCTTTGAGAAATTATTCTCACTGCTCCCGGACCTAAACACATACTCATTGATACTCAGTGGTGACTTGAATTGCTGGTTGGACCCAGTTTTGGACAGATCCTCTACAAACCCTGCCACAGCCAGCAGGTCGTCCCACACTATTCGTGCCTTTCTATCTAAGTATGGCCTGTGCGATGTATGGCGTTTTTTACACCCAGCTGAGAGAGAATATTCTTTTTTTTCTCATGTTCATCATTCATACTCGAGGATCGATTACTTTTTCATGGACAACAAACTTCTTCCCTCTGTCCGTGGCTGTGACTACCACAGTATTGTCATCTCAGACCATGCACCTGTCACTCTGTCTTTGTCCCTCCCTGACATTCCTATAAGGAGTAGACAGTGGAGATTCAATTCAACGTTACTGTTAAACAATGATTTTGTTACATTTATAGAAAAAGAAATAACCTTCTTTCTATCCATAAACAGAACTCCTGGGATCCCACTGTCAACAGTTTGGGATACCCTTAAGGCCTATCTTAGGGGACAAATCATTTCATATACCGCCCGGCTGAGGCAAAAATCTCAAAAAGAAAGAACTGATTTAGCCCAGCAGATAAAAGAAATTGATCAACAATACGCTCAAAACAAATGCCCTAATCTGTACAAAAAAAAAGTAGAACTCAAAACTAAGTTTGATTTATTGTCTACATACTCAATAGAACAATCACTTTTGAAAAGTAAATCATCATTTTACATACATGGAGAAAAGTCAGGAAAACTACTGGCAAATCAGTTGAAGGGTGCCATGGCTAAACAAATCATCCCTAAGATCCAATTAGAGAACGGCACCACAACTCTAGATCATTTACAAATTAACAGAGCATTTAAGGACTTTTATTCCCATTTATATACTTCAGAATCCCAAACCAACAAGAATTTATCTTCTCAGTTTTTCGAAAAGACCAACATGCCAAAACTCACACCCAACCTGAAAGATGCACTGGAGATCCCAATATCCCTGACAGAAATTGTGTCAGCTGTATCGGTAATGCAGTCTGGCAAATGTCCGGGTCCTGACGGCTTCCCTGCTGAATTTTTTAAGAAATTTTCTTCATTACTTTCCCCACTCCTACACTCGGTTCTCTTAGAGTCATTTGACCAAGGATCCCTTCCGAAATCTTTTTTAGAGGCCTGCATTACCCTCATTGCAAAGAAAGGAAAAGACCCAACTCACTGTTCCTCTTATCGACCAATCTCCCTTTTAAATACAGACGCCAAAATTTTAGCCAAAGTTCTTGCTCAAAGGTTGGAAAAGATCCTTCCTTTCATCATATCAAAAGACCAGACTGGATTCATTAAAGGCAGGCACTCCTTTTTTAATGTCAGACGCCTTTTGGACATTATTTATTCTCCTTCGGATACTGTTCCTGAGTGTGTTATTTCCCTTGATGCAGAGAAAGCATTTGATCGGGTTGAATGGGACTACTTGTTTAATGTTCTTGACAAATTTGGTTTTGGCCCCAATTTCATTACATGGGTGCAATTAATTTATTCACATCCCACCGCAACCATTCGTACCAACTCTCAGATATCAAAACCCTTCAGTCTACATCGAGGAACTCGCCAGGGATGCCCACTGAGCCCTATGCTCTTTGACCTGGCAATTGAACCTCTTGCCACTGCCTTGCGGTCCTGTGACACAATTTCAGGAATCTGGAGAGGCGATATGGAGCACAAGGTCTCCCTTTATGCTGATGACCTTTTACTTTTCATTTCTCATCCGACTGACACGCTGCCCTCCGTTTTATCATTACTTGAGGAATTTGGAATAAACTCTGGTTACAAATTAAACCTGAGTAAAAGTGTAATTTTCCCTGTCAATACCCTGGCGCAGACTCTTGACTTTGGTAAATGGCCTCTTAAAATTGAGAAGACAAAATTCTCTTACCTGGGTGTTACAGTTACGAGGAGGTATAAAGATTTATATCAAGAAAACTTTGTCTCTCTGTTGAATCAGACAAAGCAGGCATTATCCCGATGGTCACCGCTTTCCATTTCCCTCACAGGCCGTATTAACTCAGTCAAGATGGTCACTTTACCTAAGTTTTTATATCTTTTTCAAAATATTCCTGTTTTTATCCCTGGTTCATTCTTTGTTCAGTTAGATTCCATCATTTCATCATATCTGTGGCAAGGAAAACGTCCACGCTTAAATAAGACACATCTCCAAAAAACTAAGGCCGCAGGCGGTCTTGCCCTTCCAAATTTCCGCTTTTATTATTGGGCAGCAAACTTGCACTGTCTAGCATTCTGGTCATTCTATTACAACAGGCCTGACAGCCCTGACTGGGTAGAGATGGAGTCACAGTGTTCTGGGAAATGGTCCTCCGTGGCTTTCTTGGGATCCTCACTCCCGCTTCCACCACTTACAACTGTTATAAATCCAGTTATAAAACACTCACTAAAAATCTGGGCACAATTTCGTAAATGTTTCAATTTCTCTAGTTTCTCTCTCTATAGCCCTATCATGTCTAACCAACTTTTCAAACCCTCATCTCAGGACTCTGTTTTTAAAGAATGGCAAAGAAGGGGTATAGTACGCTTCAATGACTTGTTTCTCAATAACACTTTAGCTTCATTTCAACAACTATGTGAAAAATTTAGTCTTCCCCAGTCCAATTTTTTTAGGTATCTCCAAATACGGCACTTTATTACTCTTCATTTGTCCAGCCTCTCCATTTCAACTGATAGCAGTATTGTTGACACTATTCTTTCTCTAGACCCAAATAAAAAACAGTCCATTTCATTCATTTACAGTAAACTATTGGATTTGAAGCGTGCTTCCTCAGATAAAATCAAAGCTGCTTGGGAAGAGGATCTCGGCTCCTCTATTTCAGAGGACTCTTGGACCTCCATACTCAAACTGGTGAGCTCCAGTTCTCTCTGTGCTAGACATTGTCTATCAAAAAAGGCGTTCAATACAGGATCAACTGGACTTTATTGATTTTACTGGATCCTGTATTGAACGCCTTTTTTGATTTCATCATGTCCTGGACGACTGAGAATCTTCACCAGCATAGACATTGTCTAATACAGCAAACCCTCGACCTACGTCACCCGCGACCTACGGCAACTCAGACTTACGATTTTATCATATTTAATAAAAATATGATAAAAAAAAAAATATTATTATTATTATTTTTTTTTTTAATGTTATTAATTTCATGTGTATAGCACTTTGTTGCAGCTGTGGTTGTTTTAAATGGCTTTATAAATAAAGTATAATTATTAATATTTCATTTTTAATTACAATTTGATCGTATTTACGCAACTTCCGGTCGTTTCCGGTCGCCATTTTACTACTGTACTGCGGTCAATGGAGCTCTAGACGCTCCTGTCAGCTGGCTTTAGAGGACCGTGTGTCCGTTCAGGGTTGCCTCATACGGATAAATTTGCTGGAAACACTCGGTCAACTCTGTGGACGTCTCAGACCCGGAGGAGCAGCCGCCGATCGCCCCCGTGATCGCTCTAACAACGCCGCCCGACATGCTAACGACAGCAGCTAACAGAGCAGCTAACACAGGCGAAGACACCGAGCCGACATGCCGCGGAGGGGCCATCTGCGGCCGGGAGCTCGCCGCAAATGTCCGCCTGGCAGTCGGGGGACACCGAGCTAACGCGGAGATACAAAGCCGACAGCCTTTTTGAATGAACTGACATGCTAACCAGTGCTTCTAATGGCGGGGCCTAACCGTAGCTAACGCCGAGCAGTTGTTTTGGATGGAGGACATCGCGGAGAAACGGCTTTCAGTAAGTTTTTTTTTTTTCTGGCTCCAAATATATGAAGTTAAGAAGCTAACAGTCATTCTTTTAAACAGTTTTGACCACGTGTGTGCGTGTGGAGCGTAAGGAAGCTGGGGGAGCTCGCACCCGAGCTGATGCTAAAAGACGAAGGCAGGCTTTGACCAGCTCAAAGTAAGACATTATATTTTTTATTTATTGTACAGTACTGTATTCATTTACTGTACAGTTCTGTGCATGTTCATGGCCTAGTATGTCTGCTTGTTCAGTCTCATGCCATTAAATATGTGTGCGGCGCTCCGTTAGCGGTATAGCCGCGACCTATGTCAGAAACGCGGACCTACGACAGGCAGGTGTTTTTGGTCCGCGAGGTACGACAAAATCGACCTAAGTCACACACGTAGGTCCCAATCCCTGACGTAACTCGAGGGCTTCCTGTACAATTTAAAGTGGTGCACAGAGCTCACATCTCTAAACTGAAATTGTCCTCTATGTATCCTGATGTCAGCCCATACTGTGTGAGATGCAAACATGCTGAAGCCTCTCTCTCCCATATGTTTTGGTTTTGCCCATCTCTGAACAAATATTGGTGGGAAATCTTTCAGACTTTATCACATGTACTAGATACACGCCTGAACCCTGACCCACTGATTGCTCTGTTTGGTCTTGTAGAGGGCATGACAAACCTAAATAAAAACCAACAACATGTAATATCGTTCACCTCTCTCCTGGCCAGACGAGCTATTTTGCTTAGGTGGAAAGAACCGTTTCCACCCACTCACGCTCAGTGGTTGGCTGACATCATGTCCTGTTTAAAGCTGGAGAAAATCAGATTCACACTCCAACAGAAAGAGGGTAAATTTGAGAATGTCTGGGGACCTTTCCTGAATCTGTTCCAGTCTCTTTGACAACACAACTCATTCAGGTTAATGCAGTATCTTGGCTATTTTACCTTTTATTTATTTTTTTCCCTTTTCTTTTGGCAGTGATTGGGTAGGGATTATTTTCTACATGTTGTAACTTAGATTGATTGTTGTGTTTTTTTGTTGTTGTTGTTGTTTTTGTTTGTTGTTGTTGTTGTCTGAAGAAAAAAAATGAAAAATTCAATAAAAAAGATCTTGAATTTGACTTTGTTGGTCATTCAGTAACCGTGCTTCCATCAAGGTTTCTTGATGCGCATTTTGAAGTATCGCATCAGAAAAGATGAATGAAAACGGCACGATTCGAATTAACTTCCTCTAATTTGCAAAAAAGTTGATACGCTCGCTTGAGGTGGTTTTTGGGTTTTTCGAAACAGAGCTGATGCGCAAAACGAGAGATGGAAACAGATTTGCCGACTCAGTTCTGACGTAGCGAACATTCACGTCATGTGACTGATCAGCTGTTTCCGCTGTAACATCGCTAAAACTAGTTGGCATGACAGAATAAATACAACTTGCCCGATAGCAACACATTCCTGAAATATTCTCTCCATTTTGCCGAGATGTGTGGTTCGGTTCCTGTTTTCAACCGCTACTTCCTGTTTACTGTAGACATGCGTAACGCTGACGTCTGACGTAATGCCGCTTTGCGTGGCCTGGTGGATTCGCTTCAAGACAGTTGATGGAAACACTTCTGATTCGCATTAATTTTTATTTACATTTTTGCGAATTTTCAAAAATTCGCTCAAAAGTCGAATTGAAAATAGATGGAAACACGGTTATTGAGTGCCTTCATACCAGGGCAGGTCAGAGGATTTAGGTGTGAATTTATTTCCAAAATTGCCAACAAACAAGCCCATTCATTTTAAAATGTGTGCCACATACATTATAGTAAATCAATAGAAATTTAGAAAATAACCACATATAGTAAAAATGTAAATTCATGCCTCATAATTTATTTACTTTTTAGTTTTACTGTTGGAAAAAATAAAGTTGGACTCTGAATTTAACAGGAAGTGCCAGGTAAGACAGACAGGGAACTTCCTGTTGTAGTTCCTCCAATTGTTTGGGTCTCAGTCTGGAAACTATGACTCAAAACACCCATTTTTTCTACGTTTTCTTAAAAAAAACCTCATGTACTGTATCAAACTCAGGTGACATAAATCAGAAATAATGTGAAAAAACTGTAGGAATTTAAAGCAGCAGTACTCTGATGCATGCTCAATAATCCAGGTAGAAAATTTTACTACGCCTATGCGCGCGCGTTGATAAACTGCCTCGCGTGTCAGCAAATGACCAATCAGCGACCTCAATTTGTCCTGTAGCCTGCACTCCAGAGAGCTGCGCTTGCACAGAGTATAATATGAACTGCCTGCGCGCAGCTCACCCCAGTCCAGCGGCGCTGGGCACAAAGAACAGTATACTGGGGGCTTTAGCTGAATACAGCAACTCAGACTGAGGAAGTCTTTCGGACGAAAGACGAAACGTTTCTACATTTTTTTTGCTTTGTTTTGTTTTATTTTTTGAATGTCCAGAGGACCAGACTTAGCTTTTTTAGATTAAAGCAGCAGTATATTTGTAATAATAATAATAATAATAATAATGTCTATTCCTGTCATCTGCATATGTTCCCATACACAGACGAAATTCGTCTCTGCATTTAACCCAACCACCTACCAGGTGGTGCAGTGAGCAGCCCGAAAGCGCCCGGGGAGCTGGAGAAATAGGTGTGCACTCATAGACACCCCAAGCTGGGTAGTGGCCGGGGCGCGAACCCGCGACCTTCGGATCCGTAGTCAAAAGCCCTGCCACTAGACCATCTTGGCTCCTAACAGACTAGATAAAACCCCTGGTGTACTGTGTCCCTGCATACAAATTCAGTTACTGGGGGAGACCAGAGATATTAGTCAGCAGACAACATAAAGTTAAGAGTTTGAAATGGGATGAGGCTAGGTCCAGAATTTTTGTTAAAAATTTGAATTTTGTATGCAAACCAGTGACGTGAAGTCAGGCAAATCAGGTGAGGCAGTGCAACACCTTTCATCACGACAAGTAAAATACTGTACTAGTAACAATAATAAGAGAAAATATATTTGACCTCTTGACTGTTCTATAAAACTGTTTTCTGAATTATTTCAACACATCAATGGTCAAAATCACAGAATTTACGCATTGCCTGTTCAAACAATGCTGGGTGTGGCAGTGTAGTGCTCTGGCTCACCTCTGGTGGCGCTGTGCCATATACATTAAATGAAGTAGGCAGTTGGCAAATGCCCATTGCTGTCTCTCTTTACATCGCCAATATACGTTTGATTACACATGTGCTACACATGCTGATGTTCTACAGACTAATATAACGAATGAATGTATGACATATTTCTTCTTTCTAATCGGTCATAAATGCACACTGAAAATACACAGGGTGAGGCAGAAAGTACAGTGCCTCACCTATAGGGGCAGTGCTGCCCCATAGGGACAATGAAGCAGGTGCAGTCATTGTGCGTTCTTCTGTTACGTAGAGGGGCGGGAGTGTTGCAAAATGGTACTCATTTAATCTAAAAAAGTTAAGTCTGGTCCTCTGGACATTCAAAAAACAAAACAAAACAAAGCAACTCATTTAAATTAGTTTAGACAAAATGGAAGAGCATATCTCAAAACTAAAGGATTTTTCTAAACTAGACTTTCATTCAAAACAGAAGGTATTTGAGAGGAAGAAAAAAAAAAGGCTAAATTGAAATATAATAATAATAATAACTAGAAAGTTCCTGGAGAAACTTCGACGGGGGCTGCCAGGCTACTGCCCGTTAGCAGCCATCCTGAATACAAATGGCTCCAAATGTTAATAGCACATATCACGGAGCCAAATAAAATTCTTGAAATGATAGTAAAGGTGTTTGGGTTCATTTTCAGCTACGATTACACCAAATTTCAACTAAATAGCATTAAAAATGGCTGAATTATGGTGTTTTTTCTTTTTAGCTAAGGCGGCCATCTTGGATTTTTATTTTCGTTTTTTGTACGTGATAGAGAATGTTGTCAGCTACAACTTCACCAAATTTCAGCTCTCTATGTATAAAGATGGCTGAGTTATGGCATTTTTTCTCTTTTAGCTATGTCGGCCATCTTGGATTTTTATTTTTGGTTTCGGTACGTAATACAGAATGTCTTCAGCTACAACCTCACCAAATTTCAGCTCTCTATGTATAAAGATGGCTGAGTTAAAGCCATTTGAATGTAGCTATGGCGGCCATCTTGGATTTTTATTTTTGGTTTCCGTACGTGATAGAGGATGTCTTCAGCTACAACCTCACCAAATTTCAGCTTTCTATGTATAAAGATGGCCGAGTTATAGCCATTTGAAAGTAGCTATGGCGGCCATCTTGGATTTTTGATTTTGATATGAAATTTGATAGGAAACATTGTCGGCTATCACCATACCAAGTTTCAGCTCAATATCATTAAAATTGACCATTTTACAGTATTTTGACTTTTTTGCGTTGTCGGCCATCTTGGAAGTTGGATTTTCAATTGAAATTTATTAGGGATCATTGTCAGCTACCCATTTGCCAAATATAAGTTCCATATCTCAATCAAAATGGCCGCTTCACCTAATTTGCTTGTTCAAATGGCCGCTTCACCTAATTTACTTGTTTAATTCAAAATGGCCGTCTCACCTAGTTTGCTTGTTTGATTCAAAATGGCCGCCTCAACTAATGAGCATGTTTGATTCAATATGGCCGACTCACCTAATTAGCTAGTTTGATTCAAAATGGCTGACTCACCTAATTATCTTGTTTGATTCAAAATGGCCGACTCACCTAATTAGCTTGTTTGATTCAAAATGGCCGACTCACCTAATTAGCTAGTTTGATTCAAAATGGCCGACTCACCTAATTAGCTAGTTTGATTCAAAATGGCCGACTCACCTAATTAGCTAGTTTGATTCAAAATGGCCGACTCACCTAATTAGCTAGTTTGATTCAAAATGGCCGACTCACCTAATTAGCTAGTTTGATTCAAAATGGCCGACTCACCTAATTAGCTAGTTTGATTCAAAATGGCCGACTCACCTAATTAGCTAGTTTGATTCAAAATGGCCGACTCACCTAATTAGCTAGTTTGATTCAAAATGGCCGACTCACCTAATTAGCTAGTTTGATTCAAAATGGCCGACTCACCTAATTAGCTAGTTTGATTCAAAATGGCCGACTCACCTAATTAGCTAGTTTGATTCAAAATGGCCGACTCACCTAATTAGCTAGTTTGATTCAAAATGGCCGACTCACCTAATTAGCTAGTTTGATTCAAAATGGCCGACTCACCTAATTAGCTAGTTTGATTCAAAATGGCCGACTCACCTAATTAGCTAGTTTGATTCAAAATGGCCGACTCACCTAATTAGCTAGTTTGATTCAAAATGGCCGACTCACCTAATTAGCTAGTTTGATTCAAAATGGCCGACTCACCTAATTAGCTAGTTTGATTCAAAATGGCCGACTCACCTAATTAGCTAGTTTGATTCAAAATGGCCGACTCACCTAATTAGCTAGTTTGATTCAAAATGGCCGACTCACCTAATTAGCTAGTTTGATTCAAAATGGCCGACTCACCTAATTAGCTAGTTTGATTCAAAATGGCCGACTCACCTAATTAGCTAGTTTGATTCAAAATGGCCGACTCACCTAATTAGCTAGTTTGATTCAAAATGGCCGACTCACCTAATTAGCTAGTTTGATTCAAAATGGCCGACTCACCTAATTAGCTAGTTTGATTCAAAATGGCCGACTCACCTAATTAGCTAGTTTGATTCAAAATGGCCGACTCACCTAATTAGCTAGTTTGATTCAAAATGGCCGACTCACCTAATTAGCTAGTTTGATTCAAAATGGCCGACTCACCTAATTAGCTAGTTTGATTCAAAATGGCCGACTCACCTAATTAGCTAGTTTGATTCAAAATGGCCGACTCACCTAATTAGCTAGTTTGATTCAAAATGGCCGACTCACCTAATTAGCTAGTTTGATTCAAAATGGCCGACTCAACTAATGAGCTTGTGTATTGAACCTGCCTTGTATATTGCCTTGTATATTGAACCAAGATGGCGCCCTATGTGACTCAGTTTCTCTGAAAACTCAAGCCCCATTCTATTCCTATGGGAAATTTACGATTTTTGTTAGCGAAATATTTCGCCATGGTAACTCCGATTGCTTATAAAAGTAATAGCACACATCTCTGAGTCGGGCTGGTCGTTTTGATAGAACTTTTGTGGGGGTTCACTTTGTGGTTCGGTCCGTATTAAAGTTGAAAAAGATAACTTTTTCTGGTGTAGAATAATAAGTGGGCAGTAACCAACTAGTTCCTGGATTTGGAGATTCATTACGTCTTTGTTCGCAAATAACGTTGCCATGGTAACTCCGATTGCTTAGAAAAGTAATAGCACACATCCCAGAGTCGGGCCGGTCGTTTTGATATAACTTTTGTGGGGGTGCACGTTACGGTACGGGCCGCATTAACGGTGAACGACAATGTAGACACACGTTCGGACAGGATAACAATAGGTGGCTTCCATGCATTTACATGCAATGGCAGCCCCCAATAATGTCACATTTGTCATCTGTGTATGTTTCCATACAAGACAAAATTAGCTCATACATATACTATGTACATTAACTCATATGCTGCTGTGCCACTCTTTGCAAATGTCAATGCTAGAACCTTCAGTCTATTTTATAGATATACTTTTTATACTTTTTATACATGCGCGTAGGCAAGGGGGGTTCGGGGGGTTCGAACGAACCGCCCACTTTTAAAGGAGAAGTTGACAATGCTAAACTAATGTGCCTGGATAGCTCAACTGATAAAGCGTCTGCCTTCAGTCCCAAAGCTTGTGGGATCAAGTCCCGCTTGGTACAATGTTTTTTTTTTTTTTTATTCATTCCAAATTAAAAAAGCACAAGAAAACTATTTACAAAACAGCAAGGAATAAAACAATGCATTAAATGAAAGGAATCAGACGAAGAAAATAATCTTATCTGCCCCTTCTCAAACTATTTTTTTTTTCAAACACTCGATTCAAACAACTAATTTTACATTTGTCTTTTATTGGATAAAAAAAGTAGTTAATATGCCTGTGAAGAAAGAAGAATGTGTTAACCACAGGCTGTGGTTAACACATTCTTCTTTTTTTATCCAATAAAAGAGTGTTTGAAAAAAAATAGTTTGAGAAGGGGCAGATAAGATTATTTTCTTCGTCTGATTCCTTTCATTTAATGCATTGTTTTATTCCTTGCTGTTTTGTAAATAGTTTTCTTGTGCTTTTTTAATCTGGAATGAATAAAAAAAAAACATTGTACCATGCGGGACTTGATCCCACGAGCTTTGGGACTGAAGGCAGACGCTTTATCAGTTGAGCTATCCAGCCACATTAGTTTAGCATTGTCAACTTCTCCTTTAAAACAAACCGCCCCCCACAAAATTCTGGCTACGCCCATGTATACTACTATGAAAAAACTCAGGACAGTATTACACTTTTATTGTTTCATTTTATGCTTATGTTCATTGGGTGTTTGGTGTTTCAGGGGTGTTTGGTGTTTCAGTGTTGGTGTAAATTTTCATACTTTCATACTACTATGAAAAAACTCGGGACAGTGTTACACTCTTACTATTTTATGCTTATGTTTATTAAATGTTTTAGTGTTTAGTGTTTAGACGGTTACTGTTGCACCGAGGGACTGAGAGAAACGCAATTTTGGTCCTGTGTATGTCCTGTACATATTGCAGTTCTGACAATAAAGTTGACTTTGACTTTGATTAGTCTCTGCATTTACCCCAACCACCACCAGGTGGGGCAGTGGGAAGCTATTGAAAGCGCCCGGGGGGCAATTTGGTGGGGAGGTGTGCCGCCCATAGACACCACAAGGTATGCCGTGACTGGGGTTCAAACCTGGGTCCTTCGGGGGTCCCAAGTCGGTTCCCCTGCCTCTACACCATCTTGGCCCCCATTTTGGGTTCATATATGTGAACATCTAATTCCAGGAGTCAGTGCCTCACCTGTCACAACAAACCTCACCGCAAATCACTGTGCCAAACGTGTGTACTGTCAACGAGAACAACTCTTTTTACAAATGTGTACAAGTTCTGACTAGGTCATTAAATCATTTTGATCAGCCTGCCAACTAAAATTCACTTCTATCAAGGTACAAAACTCCAACAACATCCAAAACTTTTGAACAAACTGTATGCCACTGTGAAAATGATTACATATATGAACACCCTGAAGTGTGAGCTTGATCTTTTCTTCTTTGGTTAAAAACAAATTGATAAAACACATGCAGCTGGCACTTGAAGATTTAAAGATGTCCACACCTTGATTTAGTACTTTGGGCTGGCACTTCTGAACTGCGCAGGTTTTAGTGATGTGGTGCCATTTGACCGTAAGGACAAGTTTTCTAGTGACTCCTGTTGGAGTCTGCACAGTCCCTTCATCTGGGGAAGGGCCAAGTGCGAAGTGGTTTTTTTTTTTTTTTTTTTTTTCTCCTGGGGTGGGGGCGGGGATTGGGAAGGATGGCAATATTTTACAACCCTTATTATGAACAACAGGTCACATGGCTGTTGATTTGAAAGCTTCCTCGACATCATCTGCTGTCAGATTCCTAAGCTGGAATGTTAAAGGTCTTAACAATCCGGTGAAACGGTCTAAAATATATTCTCATATGAAACGCCTGAATCCAGACGTAATATTCCTACAGGAAACACATTTGCAAAATTCAAATCAGGTCAGGCTTAAATATCCATGGATTGGGGAGATTTACCACTCGAGCTTCAACTCAAAAGCCAGAGGAGTTGCCATACTATTTAATAAGAATATTCATTTTACAGCATCAAAAATAATGAAGGATACAAATGGCAGATTTCTTATAATCGCGGGCTCTCTGTTCCATACCCCCGTTTTATTAGTGAACATTTATGCACCAAACTTTGATAACCCAGACTTTATAAACAATTTAGTAAGCACACTTCCATATCTTGACACTCATCTGTTAATTTTAGCTGGGGACCTGAATTGTGTTATGAACACATCATTAGATCGCTCTTCGTCTCGGCCCTGCACACAGTCTAATATGTCTAAATCTATTTTGGATTTTATGTCCCAAAATGGATATGTAGATCCATGGAGGGCACAGAATCCACTAACAAGGACCTATTCTTTTTACTCGCAGGTGCACCAATCCTATTCCCGTATAGATTATTTTTTTGTTGACAGCTCTTTAATGCAGAGAGTCACTTCTTCTGAATACTATCCGATTGTTATCTCAGACCATTCTCCTCTAAGCATTGATATAAACTTTATAAATAAACCCCGTTCTAGTCCTCGTTGGAGATTTAATAGTCTCCTGTTATCAGATGAGCCATTTAATAAATTCATCTTATCAGCAATTGACGATTTCCTAATGTTCAATAAGAGCGATACAATTTCTCCCTCACTATTATGGGAAACATTAAAAGCCTATATTCGTGGTCAGATTATTTCTTTTTCAGCTAATGTCAATAAAAATCTACGCACTAAGATATCAGAAATATCAACAAAAATTCAGAATATTGACAGGCAAAATGCTGTTAATCCGTCACACGATTTGCTGAAACAGCGACAGGATCTTCAAATGGAACTTGATCTTTTAACAACATCTGATGCGGAGCGTCTCTTAATCCGATCTCGAGCCACTTATTATGAGCATGGGGAAAAACCAAGTAGACTTTTGGCACATCAACTGAAACGAAAGGCTAGCTCTCACACAATATCGCAAATCAAGGATCGATCGGGCAACCTTGTCTCAGACCCTGTCTCCATTAGTGACACCTTTAAAAAATTCTACTGCGATCTGTATAAATCTGAACTACAAGCAGACTCAAACGAGCTACTCGCCTTTCTTCAGAATATTGACATTCCTAGGATAGACAAATTGATTTCTGACCAACTTGAGGCTCCCATTAAATTAGAAGAAATATTAGAGTCAATTAAGAATATGCAAAGTGGTAAAACACCTGGCTCGGATGGTTTCTCTGCCGAATTTTTCAAAAAATTTAAAGATAAGATAGCCCCTCTTCTTCTCGAGGTTTATAATGAGTCATTCGGGCGTGGCCTGCTACCTCCCACCTTGACTCAAGCTTCAATCTCTCTCCTGTTAAAGAAGGATAAAGATCCTACTGCTTGCGAGTCTTATAGACCCCTTTCACTCTTGAATGTGGATTTTAAGATTTTGTCCAAAATACTCGCAACTCGGCTTGAGACAGTTCTCCCTCTGATTATCTCACAAGAACAAAATGGATTCATCAAAGGTCGCCAGTTGTTTTTTAATACCCGTACAATATTGAACACAATTTTTTCAACTCATTCCCCCAAGTCTCCTGAAGTAATCATTTCTCTTGACGCCGAGAAAGCTTTTGATCGAGTAGAATGGGAGTATCTCTTTGCCGCTCTTAATAGGTTTGGTTTTGGAGAGAGGTTTGTGTCCTGGATCAAACTACTTTATACATCTCCTCAAGCATGTATTCTTACTAATTCCATCCAATCGGACTATTTTTCGGTGGGGCGTGGTACTAGACAGGGTTGCCCTCTTTCCCCCCTCTTGTTTGCGTTAGCCATTGAGCCTCTTTCTGTTGCCCTAAGATCCCTTTCTTCTTTTCACGGAATCATCCGCTCTGGCGTCGAGCTTAAACTGTCCTTATATGCAGATGACCTTCTCCTGTATGTTTCTGACCCATTATGTAGCCTTCCCCCAATTTTAAATACTCTGGAAAAATTTGGATCGTATTCCGGCTATAAAATTAATTCACTTAAAACCGAATGCTACCCAGTGAATTCATTAGCTTTAAAGCTTAAGCCTTCTGATATCCCTTTTAGGCTCAGTCCCTCGGGGTTTAGATATTTGGGAATTAATATTACACGTACTCTGCCCTCGATGTTTTCTCAGAATTATACCCCACTAGTCTCCCAAATTGCATCAGACCTTCAGAGGTGGAACTCTCTCCCTCTTTCACTAATAGGCAGGATTAATATTATCAAAATGAATGTGCTACCTAGACTTCTGTTTTTATATCAAAACATCCCTTTGTTTCTGCCCAAACAGTTCTTCAGGTCCCTGGATCAGATGGTCTCTTCCTTTTTGTGGAATGGAAAGGCCCCCAGAATGAGACTTTCTTTATTACAACAGTTCACCACAAATGGTGGTCTTTCTCTACCCAATTTTACAATGTATTACTGGTCCTCGCATATTCATAAACTGAATTATTGGTTAAATTCACCGGATCTGATTTGGTGCAAACTTGAAGTTCAATCGATTTCTGCATCTTTTTCACCTGCCTCAATTATTTATTCATCATTACCAATTAAACTATCCTCTGTTACTACAAATCCTATAGTGCTTTCCACACTCAGGATCTGGTCACAATTTAGGTCCCATTTTAAATTTGTATTACCATCTAATAAAATGCCGTTATTAAAGAATCACATTTTCTCTCCAGCATCTACTAATGCTGCCTATAGAATTTGGCATGAGAGAGGTATTAGAACAATGAGAGACCTTTACGAAGATGGTTTGTTCCTTAGTTTTTCAGAATTGTCTTCTAAATTTAATCTACCCACTTCACATTTGTTTCTTTATTTCCAAATTAGACATTGCGTTTCATCACGGTTTCCAAATTTTCCAACTTTGCCTACTGACCCACCATGGGTCGAATTCCTAGCTTTGAAGCCTAATCTGAAATCTCCTCTTTCTATTATTTATGGAAAACTTATGGCAATTGAGGCCGACTCATCAGGTAAAACCAGAACTGCATGGGAACGGGAATTGGGTGTTGAACTGTCAGAGTCATGGTGGGATAAAGTTATT